>JAQMYG010000018.1:11646635-11678159 GCA_030014215.1 Clariallabes teugelsi
CCCTGCCCAACATAAATACACAATTTCACCAAGAACAGTAAATAAGTAAATACATGTGGCTGAAATTTTATTTATTTCAAATCAGAATAAGCAACTCAGTGGAAGCAAGCCGCTATTAACACATACTTAGACATACAGTAAGACAACAAATGATTCATTACACTTATCACTTTCACTACCAAAAAAGATCTTAATAAAAACTAATTGCACATTATTATAAAAGTGTGGACAATACTAGAAAACAGTGCAGCATTTTAAAGGAAATAAAAGTAAGTCATTGAATAAGCCATACACCTGACCATAGCACTTGCACAGGTGCTTGAACAAACATTAATTTTGTATTTGTACTGTATGTGTCTGGGTAAGACACCAGCGCAGGTCAGCAGGACTTCATTAAACTAAGCAAACAAATGTGAATCAGAATGACTCGGGCAATGGTGCAATCAACCTCCAGCAAGAGCAAGATGAGATCAACATCATGATCACAACAACTGGATAACATTGTACCTGTTCAAATTAGAACTCAAACTGAAACTTGCAAACCAGTGCGGATGTCCACACAATCACGTGATCTGGGACATGGATCCACAATGAAAACTCGTTGAAAAATGAGTGGCGAGACGAGAGAAGAAATGAAGAAGGAAATAAAAATGACAATTTTGTAAAGAGTTAAGTCTCAATTGCTTTCCGCTTTCGTGCTATTACGGCTATGTAAGTAAACGCTGCTCCCTTGAATTGACCGTTCGGTTAAATTAACTTAGTTTTCTGAAAGAGCGACTGGTTTAACCACACAATCGAAATAGAGAACTGTAATCCCAAGATGATGTGATAGTAGTTTGGGGGGGTTGTATCAGTACAGCCAATGTTAGAGGGAATATAGGAAATAACATGCTACATGTAAGTCTCTACCGTTGCTATCACAGCACCCAATGCAGATAGGTCGACAAATCTGATCTTGTTCAAATAACAGTGTAGATGGTCAGTTAAACAAATCAGATTTGCCTGGAGTCTGAACAACACCTATATACTGGGTTGTCCTGTGGCAAGAGAGTTGTGGGTTCAAATGATTAGTCGATCCCTGAAATGAGGCGGTATTGTTTTTTTCTTCACTGTGCATTGTTTGCAGATGCTCACAGCCAATGTCTTGTTATCTTCCTGTCAAGGTCCCAGGTACTGTAATTGTCCCCCAAAGTATGACTTGGGGAGGATACATTCATCAGACTGGTTTTTGGGGGAGCTACAGTAGATTCATTCCTGAAACCAAGAACCGGGTCGACCAGGTTTGGCATGAATTTATACTCTTGGATATTTTATCTACTTAAGGTTGGTTGGGTTCTTTAGTTAACAAATGGGGTTCCACTGGATATGCTCTATGTCTCTATGTTAAAGAAGAACAAAGTCTTTGGAAAATGCTGTAGAATGATGAAGCCTCAAATGCACTGACAACAGACGTAAGAAACTGCACGAAGAGCCATAATCTCCTAATGATGGTAGGTGTTGTCCAATTAGTCCCTGCCAACAGTACATCATGTAGCTCCAATTATCTACAGTAGTAATCCTTTCTATTATCTGAGTCTCTGGACTTTTATAATTGTTCCTGCTACTATGACCACAAAACTCAGACAGTAGGCATGTCAAAGGGAGGACCAGCACATGACTTCACATTCCTTTTATTAAATCTATGGATCATGGTTCTGCATCTGTTGGAAGCCTTATACAACAGAAAAGTCAGTGGTTAAAGTAATCAGTAAGGAAATCCCCCTTGCCAGAAACACTGATCCCCCTTGCCAGCTTGTCACATGTTTTTATCTTATGCAAATCAACCCTACTAAAATTTGTAAGTTTATTTTGCTAAAATTTAGGGAGTCAGCTTAATATATTTAATTAATATATAAATAATAATTAAGTTAATCTATTTTGTTCATCTTGCATATAATAGTTGACTAAACAAAAACAAATGCTCTAAAAATGTTTTTTTTTTTTTTTTTTTTTTTTGGATTTTTCCAATTTTCTCCCCTAATTTAGTCGTGTCCAATTCCTCCCCGTCTTATGGTTTACAACCATGCCACACTGAGAAACCCTAAGTTTAATTAAGCAGAGTCAGTCTTAAACACTATCACCTCAGGCCTCCAGGGTTGGGGGTTCGAACTTCGCTCCAGCTGTGGAGCACCACTTTTCCCCCTACAGTTCAGGGGGTACAAAATATGAAATTCTGTTTGGTTTTCCCCAAACATGGCACTGGGCATTAATGCCAAACTTCACTTTGGCCTTATCTGTCCATAGAACATTGTTCCAGAAGTGGTTTGTTAAAATGCAGGTTTTGTGCACCTCAGTCATACATCTGTGTTCTTTTTCTCCTGGCAACCTTTCCAAACAAACCCTACTTTTTCAGTCTTCGTCTAATTGTGTTGTCATGGACCTTAACATTTAGCACACTCAGTGAGGCCTGTAAGGTAACTCTTGTGTTATTTTTTATATTTCTCTAAACATTGCCCGGTCTGACCTTGGAGTGAATGTGCAGTGACATCCACTCTAGGGAAGACTGGCAACTGTCTTGAATGCTTTCCACTTGTGAATAATCTTTCTCACTGTGAAATGTCAAACTTCAAATTGTTTGGAAATGGTTTTATAACCTTTTTCAGATTGATGTGAGGCAACACTTTCCCTCTTGGCATTATATTAACACAGACCTGTATGTTTCAGAGCAGCAAACCGCCAAAACTTTTATAGAGGTCTGCACACCTGCTGATGATCAATTAATCAAGAGCTGGCTGCAACTTACCCTCCATTTTGAAAGCAGTAAGTATTTGCTCATAGACTCGCTATGATTAGATAATTTTTATTATGTTTTGTAAAAACTCGGAAATACTGTAAAAGAGGAGGTAATAACTTTTAAACAAGACTGCACATGTAAAAATTATGTACAATCTATTTAATTGTGAGATTAAAAACTACTTGTTAAAAAACTAACCTACATCTTGAGTGTCAGGTCTACTAGTAAATTTCATATGAATTAACCTTATGTACTAAAGGTTTTGAGTTGTTTCTAAAAAAAAATTTTAAGAAATTTGGATTTACAGTATATTGGGACATGGATCACAAAAACATAACTTCACAACTTTACACCAATCAGCCATGACATTATATCTACTAATATAAGGATAGGTGAAGTAGACAAGACTACTATCTACTATACACCAAGCAAACTGGTGACAGGCATCATAGGCACCAAAGGCTCATTAATATACATGGGATGAAAGGCCAGCTCATTCTGTCCAATCCCACAGAAAAGCCAGTGGAGAACAAAACCCCCCAAAAGTCTGTGTTAGTCACGATAGAATGGCGCCAGAATATCCAGTGCACCACATCCCGCTGCCCTGGCGGCCCAACAGGCAAAGAGCCCAAAACTACTGACCCGTCCTCCAAAACCCCTAGATCCCAATCTGATCAAGCATCCATGGGACGCACCAGACCAGCGGTGCCACATATCTGTACATACAGCTGATTCTAATTAGCACAACTCTTCAGCCAGTTAGGCATGACCTAATTAGTGAAAGCACCTGTTTTGTCCTGGTTTAGTTAATAGATGGAACAAATATGTGGCAGAATTTTTGCTTTCTGAAGTCGGGGTTGCAACCTTTGCTACAGAAAAACATGTCCGATCCACAAAGACCCCAAATGATTCGCTGCCAACAACCTGTTGTCAGAGACCACAGCACACCCACCTTGAGCCCCAGCAGAGCCACACATCTAGGGGCCGGAGGTGCCCCAGTGGCACAAGGTGGTTGATCGGTTTCACGATTTGCTAATTTTGTTTAAAGGCCACATGAAATTGCTTCAACCCACCAAGAAAAAGTTTGAAAAGAAAGTGTTTTTTTTTTTTTTTTTTACTGTTTTGCATATTGTTCAAAGCCATGTGCAAAACTGCTAATTAATTGTTAATTGGTTAAATGCCCAAATGCGATTATCTTCACTTCCAATATTTAATTACTTTGATTTTGCTTTGATCCTTTCAACCACATATGCTTGAGAGAGATAAAAGCGCTTTGTGTGTTGGCTTGTAAGCGTTTATATCATATATCATATGCCAGTTTTTTACAATTTCACTGGAAAACGTGCAGAAAGAGCTTAGTAAATAAAGACCTTACAAGCTAAAAGGATTTGCAAAGAATGATTTGTAGCTAAATAATGTGTTAAATCCTGTATTGTTGCAAAGTAGAGCGGATGCTTACATTCAGAACAATTCTCTAACCTGGACCTTTGCTCGCACATACTGTATAGTATAGTGGCCACATCATACACACAAACATATACAGATGTAAGGACGCAAAGCTAGCAAGAAAAAATATATTTCTTTTGTTATTCTCATTATGCTGTATTAAGGCATAAATATACATGTGTGTGTGTGTGTGTGTGTGTGTGTGTGTGCCTGTCTGAGTCTGTGTGTGTCTCTGCAATGAATTACCTGTAATGTACACGCCATTCAGCCAGGAAACCGTGGATGGAGTGATAAAAGGGGGAGGGAGAGATGGTGCGGATGAGGTTGGAGGAGTAGGTATGGAGGAGGGAGAAGGAAATAGGTCAGGAAAAAGGAAGTTTGAGATAGTCGTGGTGTGGACAAGAGATGAAGGAGAGCGGGAGGGAGATAGAGAAGAAGAGGGAGAAGTGGAAAGAGGGAGAGAGGAAGAATCAGAGGTAAAAGACATCAGAAAATATGTGGGAGTAGAGGAAGGGGAGAGAGACGATGTAGGTAGTGGAGGAGAAGAAAAAGAAATGGTGGATGAAGGGAGCGAGGGTGAGGATGAAAGCAAGGTAGAAAGAAGAGTGGAAGACTCATCAGAGGGTTGTACAGTGGACTGAGGAGGAGGAGGAGATATAGTGTGAAGGAGAGACGTAAAAAGGAAATGGGAAGGTGAGGTGGAGGTAAAGGAATGGGAGAACATCTCATTCCAGAGGGTGGAATTCTTCAGATCTTAGGAGATGCAGCGATAATAATTTTAAAGGGGTGGGATTATTATGGAAAGATTGACAGGTTGAGTGATATACAACAAAAAATAATAAAAGTGAAATAAAAAAGAAAAAATCAGGATCCATGCAATAAGAGAGAAAAGGAAAGAAAAGGAACATAAATTCAGATAAAGGATGAAAGTAAAAGTTGAAAACAGAAAGAAAATAACATTTCTGTTGTTTGTACCTTTCTCTCATACTGTATCTATTTATTACCTTGTACTAGCAGGGTGTAGGAACCCTGGTTCCAGCCAATACCGTTGTCTGCTTGACACAAGTAAACTCCATTATCGGATTTGTTGAGGGTTTCGAAGCGGAGGTATGCGCCGTCAGGCCTCACCTGTGGAGGGAACTCTGCGTCTTTCTTATTCCACATGAATGACAAGGGCCTGAAAGTGTGAGAGACAATCAGAATCCAGTGCTTAATTTATTGATTGCGTCATTACTGTATATTTGTCTTGGTTAAACCATACTGACAAACAGCTATGATAAAAATGGGTGTTCGGATAAAATAAAGTTTTATAATTAACATAAATAGAAAACAAATTATGTAGTGTAGATTCATGAAACAATAATGCTTTAACTGATACATTATTACACGTCTCCCTCCAACCTTTACCAACACCTATAAGCCCTCACTCCCATCTAATCTAATCCACATCCATTCATGAACTGCAACTCTAATAATTAGTACATTATTTTACAGATAAAACATTTTGTGCAGAGTGCTGCTGCTACTGTAAATACCCATAATTGAGTGAGAGTGTGTGTGTGAGAGAGAGAGAGAGAGAGAGAGAGAGAGAGAGAGAGAGAGAGAGAGAGAGAAAGAAATTACAGATACAGGACAAATAAACTATATGTATAAAAATGTATTTAAAATGTAAAAAAAATAAAATAAATAAATCTCCTAGTATTTGTTCAGACAGAAAAAAAAAGCTGGTCTACAGGTACATTTTTGTTCCCTAAGGCATAAACAATTTAATGGTACAACAGTGTTCTTCAAGTCTCATTAATTCCACTAACTAAAGGTCCATTAAGGTGACATGAAGTGAGCTAATGTATTTGTAGCCTTAATCCACAGTAACTTCTTATAAAAGTGCTTATAATACAAATATTATATAATGGCGGTATTTTATAAGACAGATGTTGATTTGCAGTACGGCATGTGTCTACACTATTCTTGAACTGTCTAATAAACCTCTGTGTGTACACAATATTACAATTATTGTAGAGGCATGTAGCACTTAACCAACTGGACAATATGTGAGAAAGATAACTCCAGGAATAGATAGCAATCAGTTTTTATATACAATAAATACGCAGATGACTGCAGTGGTGTTAAAGCAAATGCTTAACAAAAGACTTTGTGCATATCTGCGCATACATGTAAAAAGGCATTAAAGCTAATAGATGCATATCAGTCCCATAATGTGCTAAAGGGGTTATGTTATGTTGAAACTTGGGGGGAACTGTGTCACTTTACATGGACTCTGAGATTAGGGCAAGAACTGCAGCGGAATTCAATTGTGTGCATTTATAGCACCTCGGGTGTGCGAGGAGACTGAGGGGGATATAATACATCTTCCTGACTAATGGCTGATGGCTATAGAATAGAGAGTATAGAATAGCACACTGCTGCGCTAATGGGAGACAGATTTAGCAATGACCTGAAATGCAATACTACGCCAGCAGGTGGAGGTATATATTTTCGTTCAACTGAGAGCGTGGTCAGCTTCACCCACCACAGCACTACCCAACACCACCACCCCACCTTCATCACAGCCTTTACACAAACATCCTATGCGTACTGTACGCTCCCTCTAGCTGGAACCGCACACTATACAGTATGTATATACTGTACATACTATACATTCATGTATAGTATATACTATACATTCATCACAACTTATTATATATACGTAATCTACCCCAACATCTATGAGAACCTAAGCACACCATATACACAATATACCCAACACTCCTGAACAAACTGAATTATGTACCATACACAATATTACTCCTTACCCTCCCCAACCTACTGTACTTCACACCCTATACATAAACAACCCCAATGCTTACCTGACCCCATTCATCCTAAAACATGCCATGTACATTATCTAACCCACACACTATACTGTACCTTGTTTTCCCATCCTTAAACCCTATACACCCAAGCCTTTACCCTATATATTACCTACTGTAACCTTAATCATACCCTATGCATTATCTATCTCTAACTTGATCATGTGCTATACATAATCCACCGCAATACTTCACCACTGTCTATACTGTATATAACCTCCTTCTATACCTCACTTAACCTGAATCATACCTTAAACACAACCTAATGCTTACCAAAAATCACACACTAAATGCAACCTAGCCGAACACCCGCTAACATCAAACAGCCTTGAAAATACTTCATCCCTCCACAATTCTCTTTACATAGCCTTTGCTAACTAGTCTATGTTTCTGTCCATTCGGGAGTGCTGGACTGAATTATTTCATAAATCTGATTAACTGAATCATTAACTCGCCTATAATACTGAAACAAAATCACCTACAGCTATAAGACTAAGCCCTACACCGAGCCCTATCAGTTACACCGCTACATTCTGACCTCCAGACTTTGAGGGAGTGATGAGACAGACATTCTGGTATTGACTGTGGAAACAAGAAGAAGCCTTAAA
Organism: Clariallabes teugelsi; assembly: GCA_030014215.1. NCBI lineage: Eukaryota > Metazoa > Chordata > Actinopteri > Siluriformes > Clariidae > Clariallabes > Clariallabes teugelsi. Next base: position 11,654,333 of record JAQMYG010000018.1, read on the forward strand.
ACTCAGCGGTTGAGAAAATAACATCCGAACTTGCTTTGCACTATGCACATTTGACGTCAGATAATCAGACAATATCTAAAAATGTAAGCATATAATTTGTGAGCTATAATTTTATGCTGGCAATTAAGAAGATTATGCCTGTGGAAGAAAAAAAAAAAGAGTAGAAAATGGAACCTTCTTTCGCAATTGCTTTGTTCTGGCTGAGCATCAGATGGAAGAGTCTAAGGATTCGTTTCTAAATCATTCTCATTTTGCTTGATTTCTTATTCAAGTATCCCAATCAGGGTGTCCCCTGTCTTGTGCACCGAGTTCCCTGGGATAGGCACAAGGCCTCCTGGGAAAATGAATAGATAGATGGATGGTATTCAAGTTTCATTTAACTATACAGTAAATAAAGAAGTAGACTAACAACTGGAATGGATAGGTTATTACAAGATTTTCTAAACGAGTAGAATCTCTATATGAACAGATGGGTGAAAGAATTAATTGACCGATGATAAATAACACTCACGTTTCAATTCTTTTTTTGTATCCTGATGCCTTTGAGAGTTACACTACTGATAATACAACCGCACTGAAGTGTTAACGTAAAAAAGACATATATCAGTGTTAAATTGGCCAGCTGCTCAGAGCATAAAGCTGGACAAATGTCAGCAGCTTCAACTGCACAAATGAAAATAACTACACAACCTTGGTTTGTGTACCATACGATTCCTATGCATTAAGGTCAAAATGATGTATTAAAGCTGGAAAAAGTAACTTAATAAGACGCCGATATGAGATACAAGAGACTAATAACATACCAAATAATGAACAATATTATTCTTTTTAACGGCTCCTAAAATCCCCCCAAAAAAGTTTTCACAATCATTAAAAAGAAAGTACAAACACTGATCTCAGAAGCTCACCTTGGCATTTAGTTGGCATTTAGAATTTCCAGTAGTGAGATCTCACTCTTTGATCGAATTTTGCTTTCCTACCACTGGGCAGTGTAATAGGAAAGTAAATGCATCTTGCATTTGATTGCAGAAGGATGCTTTTGCAATAAAATGGTGGTAGTGGTAATGTTATGCTCGCTTTATGAATATATAACACCTGCATGTTTAAAATGCATGAATTCTAAACATGCACTATTGAATAGGGGTTTGGATGGAACCTATCACAGACCAATACTAGACTGCAATCTGAAAGCAAGCAAACATTAGCTGCAAACTAATTCGATTTGTAGAGAACATGGACAATAATCATCATATAAAATCATTCTGTTTAGTTAAAGATGTAGCTGCTTTCACTACGGCACTCTACTAGGGGTGCAATATTAAAAATTATCTTTTGTCACCGGGCCTCAAAACGACCAAATAAAAAAAAAAATGTTAATATGTATTACAACATTTACAATATTAATAAGTGCTGCACTATTTAAAATGTTTTAACTGATTGGTGATTCAAGCAATTAAATTCAAAAAGTCTCAGTGATGTTAATTAATAATGAGTCTGCACCTGCATCCTCTTCACTGATCAGTCCTGACAACATTATAAGAACATCATGAGGACATTATATGATTCTTCAAATGATAAAACTACACGCGGCTGACTCTGCTTTCTACAGTGCATCAAAATGATGAAACGCCTCGAGGACACAAAGTCCCTGAACTCCTATTAAGTTAGCTTTCACGCAAGCGGGATGCAAACTGACTACATTAAAACCTTCTGGAAGCGTTTACGTTATGAAAGAATGGTGCATTGGTTTTAAATCCGATTTTAATGCAACAGAATAAAAAAACAAACAATTTCATACCTCCAACCAAGTGTCTTTAACCCTTATAATTCTTTTCACGTAGCTATGGCTGTGCTGTTTATTCACTCTGTTCCTTTTTGACCTCACAATAATACAGCAAGTTCAGCAGCAATTTGTAGTGTACATAAATAAACTGTACAGTATATGGAAATAATAACAAATTAAAAAAACATATCATATGCTTAGAAAGCCACAGAGGTATTTTCTGATAGAGACTAAAAACACAATTTATTCTTAAAGGACATATTAATTTACTCATTCTCTATACTGCTTATTGTGTATGCGTTCATGGGAGGCGTGAAGCCTATTGCAGGAGAGTCAAGCATGAGGCAGGATACATCTCGGAGGTGCCAATCCACTATAGAGCATATAAGCACACTCGCAAAGACCTTGCATATCTTTGGTCTGTGGGAGGAAATCGTATTACCTGGAGGAAACCCACTACGCACAGTGAGAACCTCCTGCACAATAATCTGGGTCAGGAAACAAACCCTTGACCCTGCAGGTGCGAGGCCATTGTCATAACCACTACGCCACTGTACCACCTATTTTTATAATACAATTTTTTTCCCCCGATTAATTATTATTGGAATTAAACTACTTTAACCATGTACTTAATAACAGTTATGAGTTTTAGGGTTAAGAGATGTTCCTTTTCCTTAAAGAGATAGGGAAAAATCAGAGAGACGGAAAATGTGTGATAGAGAGTAAGGAAACAGTAAGAACAAAGAATTGTAAGAGGAAGAGAAAAAGAGACGAGAGATCAATGAGCTGACCGTCTCAGGCTTCTCTATAATGAACAAATGTCAGGATGCAAGGAGATATGCATTTGACCATGTGTGCTTGCTTATGTGTGTGTGAGTGAGTGAGTGTGCACTCTTACTCAGGGTTTCCATTCCCCATGCAATGCAGAAAAAATCTCTCTCCTTCTCGAGGCAGGTCGTTTCCAGGCTTAATCAAGACACTCGGGGAGACTTGGGAAAGACACACACACACACACACACACACACACACACACACACACACACATCGCATTTATAAACTCAAAAGCTGAAGCCAAGATCAATTGCAGAACAACCACTTTCAGGTCCAGAGTTTGATTTCTTTCTTCTACAAAGGATTCAAGAACCTTCAAACATGCGAGAGTAAAAATGCCCTTTCGCATGCACTGAAATGCCTTTTTTTCAAATTCCATTTTTCTGGTTCTCTCAACTGTTATTAATGTGTTGATTACAGATCATCCTAGGTGAAGCTTTCCTTTTGGTGTTTTAACCAGTGCTACAGACACTGACTATGATTTCTTGATTGCTCACAATATAATGCACATTAAATTCCCACGCATGCATACTGTACGTGTTGCTTTAAATTGTGCAGTGCTCTGCCGCAGCTATAACGTGTGTAATGTATATGTCTTACACAGCACACTCAAAGGCAGCTCTGTCTTCTTGTCGCCATTGTTGATGGATGGATGGTCCACAGCACAGCCGATCATGGCGTTGTTATCGGTCCTGGTCACCAGCAGCGTGAGCACACTCGTCACTGTGTATGTCGGCTCACTGGGGTTGGATTCCACCACATTAGGACGGGCTTAAAATAGTAATAAAAAAAAAAAAATTAAACAATGACAAAACAGGTCATAATTACCTCTGATGATCCAGCTAACAAGTTAACATTTTCAAGACTCTTAATCTATAGTAAAAGCTTACATTTTGTATCTGCAAGTTGTAATTATGAATGATAAATTTAACTGTTTTTACATTGACAGAATGACATTTTTTTATCTTATACTGTATATTCAGCACATACAGTACATTGATCAGCCACAACATTCAAACCACTGGCCTATTATTGTGTATTATTGTGTCTGACCCCTTGTGGCATGGACTAGACAAGACCTCTGAAGGTGTGCTGTGGTATAAAGCACCAAGACATTAGCGGCATTACGCATTAAGTCCTGCAATTTGCAATGTGCGATCTCCATGGATTGGACTTGTTAGTCCAGCACAGTCCACAGATGCTCAATCAATATGGAGAATTGGGAGGCCAAGTCAACAACTTGTTGACAGATGGATGATCGTACTGAAAGAGGCCACTTTTATTACAGAGCGCTGCTGCCATAAAGGGTGGGGGTGGGGGGTAACCAGGGGGGTGGGCAGGGGGTACGTGGTGTGCTCCTGTGCCCGTTGTAAGTGTATTTATTGGCGAACAGGAGTCAGCCTGGGTGCTCTGATTGGTCTAACAGGACAAAGCCTCATATGCAACTGCTATGCACTTTTTTACTGTCAATAACTTTCCTAGTAATTTGTGCTACATGAGCTCTCCTGTGGAATTGGACCAGATGGTCTAGCTTTCATTCCCTATAAGCATCAACAGGCCTTGTGTACCCATCCCGTCACCAGTTCACCAGTTGTCCTTCCTTGGACCATTTTTTCTATTGTATGTACGTACTATCCACTGAACACTGGGAACACCACACAAGACTTGCTCTGACTTGGGTCTTGTTTGGCCCTTGTTAAGTCGCTTAGATTGTTACACTTGGCCATTTTTGCTGCTTCCAGTGCGTCAACTTCAAGAGTTAACTGTTAACTCGCTGCTTATTACGTCCCACCCCTTGACAGATGCCACTGTAACAAGATAATCAATGTTATTCATTGGGTGGGTTTAATCTTTTGGCTGATCAGTGTAGTTACATTTTTGGCATTTGAACCCTTATAGAGAATGACTTTAATTTATCACAAATTTATGCAACTGAACAACTGGAGGTTACAGGCCTTGCTCAAGGGCTCAGCAGAGCCTCAAAAGCACGAACCTCTGATTAAAGGTTTAATTCCTTAACCATTGAGTAATTACACAGTTACATACTGCATGCCAATGTTTCAAATGAATTAAGGAGCCACAGTGACTAGTTTATGGCCTTGCCCACAACAAAGTATTTGTGTTTTCAAGCAAAATTGTGTGTATGTGTATGTGTAAGTGTACATGAGAGGGTATATGTGCATGTATGTGCATGTACCATCCAGTTTGTCCTGTCCTTTATACCAGTAGAGCTGAGCAGGAGGTTTGCTACCCGTGCTAGTGCAAGTAAGTGTCACACTCCCTCCTTCCTGCACTGGATCCTCAAAACCTGTTATTACTGGCTTCCCAGGTACTCCTGAGTAGAAAAAGAAACACAGAGGGAAACAAATAATGTAAGAAATAAAAAATAAGAGCAAGTAGGGGAGAGATGAGACATAGGTACAGTGAGAGATAAAAGGATAGAGAACCAAATCGAATAAAAAGAAAATGATAGTATGTAAGACGTAATGTAAGACGACATGTAAGACGTAATGAAAAGGTTATTATGCTTTATTATTTACTATATATTTTATATTAAGTAAATTATGTTATTATGTTTACCAGAAGTAAGACCAAAGAAGTAAGCTGGGTGGACATAAGAAAAGTTAGCGAAGCTAATAGTACTGTAAAGGGAGGAAAAAATGCTTAAATTTGCTAGGGAGCACAGAGATTGTGGTCATGTGGTGTGAGCAGTCCAGATTGACCCTATTCCAGAGCTCTGGGGGCGTCAGGGTAAGAAGGTAGAGTGCATGAAGTGACACACCCATCATGCATAGCGGCCACTGTACAAGCCTCTGGAGACAGTGTTGCGATCTGGGGTTACTTCAGTTGGTCAGGTCCAGACTTTGCAACGATATGCGGCAATAAAACGAAATTTGCAAATGACCTGAATGACCAGGTTAGATTTTATCACTAGATTTTTTTTCTTTCCTGATGGCTCGGGCATATTTCAAGACAGCAATGCTTGAAAAGAGTAAAGAATAGTTCTGGAAGAATAAAGGATCATTTTCACACATGAAATGCCCACCACTGAGTCTTTGGAATATGCTTGAGAAGACTTTATGGAGTGGCTCAAGTCTCCTGTAATCAATACAAGATTTTAGGGTAAAATGAACCAACTCTGGATGGAAATAAATATTATGTGGCATAAGGTGATTAAAAAATGTCATGGCAAATGTGCACCATAATCAAAGCTGAGGCTAGGCAGTGTATTTAAGCACTCATGTCACACCATGAACTAAACGCTCAGATTACTTGTTAATGATTTTACCAAGCCTTTTGCCTTTGATCTGTTATTCTTTATATCATACCCAGAGCTAAGGGATTTCTCCTTTTACTCTGCCTATGATATTCTGCCTGTAGACTGCCTGATCTTCTGCCTGTTTGACCACACTCTGGCCTGTTGTGTTTTTGGATTGTTTGTCTTGATTGAAGCACAGTAAGATTTTAACTGCAATTGCATCCTGGTACAGCCTTATTTCTTGACAGATAAACACGTTCACTAACACATACCAAGTACTGTGACGGTGGCTCGCGCAATCCGTACAGGCATGGTGAAGATTGAGCAGGTATATTCTCCTTCATCCGACAGCTGCACATTGGCGATGGTGATTGACAGCTCTGTGGGCGTGGACCTATGTAGCTGAATGCGGTGATCTCTCAAAGCTGGGAAAAAAGCAAGCGAGAAACAAAGATTTCTCAGTTTAACATGCAATGATAAGCCCAGAGAGATAACTAAATGCAGGTAATTATTCTACAACGAACGTGTGTGTGCGTGTGTGTGTGTGTGTGTGTGTGTGTGTGTGTGTGTATGTGTATGGTGAGATATTATTACACCCCATAATAATAATAATACAGAAGAAAATGAAAGTAAAAAACAAACAAACAAACATCCAGAAGTGACCTTTTGGTTTCTGAGGTCGCAATTTGTGTTATCTTCAAATCAAGATCAGTTAATTTGTCTCTATCAGGCACCATTCTCAACTCTGTCTCTCTTTCTCTCCCTTTCATTTTCTTATATCTCTAACTATCCCGACTGAAAATCTGTCATTGCCTCCAAATGACATTACGCACGACTCATACAGATGCAATGGTTTATAAAGAAAATACAACAATGGCAACAACACATTCATTTAGTTCTCACATTTTACTTAAATGAAAATTTTACTCCTTTGTTGTCGAAACGCCAGCCTGGAATAATTTAAGCAATACTATCAGTCAGCTTGTCAACTTGTAGCATATCTTCGCTAGTTAATACAGTCACATATATAACTGTGGCTCTATGAAGTAACAGATAATAGCCAGGGTTGGTTAATATTTCCCCTCATTTCGGTTCAGCATTTTGCATTGTGGGCTCATAACAGAAGGTCATAAAAGAGACCAGTACAAGGCTGAGATCCCTTCAGAAAGGTTATGACAAGTTTATGAGCCCTCAGCAAGATGCCGTCAACGGTGGTGCGAAGTGCTGCAATGGCCACCACGTACAATTTATGTGCAGATGGGGTCTTTTTACAGTCTAGCATTTTAGGCTAGTACATTAGGAACCAGGGCAGTATGCTTAATCCAGATGCTGGGGTAGACAACTTTTACTAAACGTCATTTATGGAATGAGAGATTTGAGCACGAATAGGATTCGGGCTGTAAGGATGTCTTTGCTGAAGTACGTGAGATTCTAATTTGCACATCTTTAGTCCAAGGATCGAACATTGCTATGTCTGAAGCCTGGTTGTCCAAACACACGGGTAGATTACTTTCTGGGCATTTTACACTGTTTATTATTTGTTTATAATCATGGAAGGATTTAAGGTGATAAATCTGCCAGCTTGACATGTCAATAGTAGAGTAACAGCAAAGAGAACATGGGCCTAGCATAGCTAATACAACAGAGTAGCTATGAGAAGCATAGCATTAATGTGTTACATTGATGTGCTAGAAGCGCTAAGGCACAAGCCCACTGTCTAGACAGAAAGGGATGTTGGAGACCTCACACCAGCCAAAGTCTGCATGACTAGTATCAATCTCAAAAGGTGCAACAGGTGGGGGACACTCATTTGGGCATAATAGCCATGTTAAGTCAGATCCTGGCTAGATGGGAAACTGTGGGAGCAGCTGTGGGATTGAGCTGAAGTGCCAAGGGAAGCCACACTTTTTGGAGATATGTACAATTTGGTCCATGAACCAGGTAACCATGAATTTGGCTTGAGTTTAGTGCAACTGAGATGAGGTTATGACTCCATATGACAGTGTTGAAATCCCCACAACAGGTTCATCTTGTAGCACTGCTTTTACAATTTTGGGGGTGGTTATAGCTGGACTGTTCCACATTCCAGCCAAGGTTCTTACTTAGGCCCCCTGCCAGGGGGCCACCGAAGCAGCCTCTCTGGCCATAATCCCATCAGAGCTGACAGAATTGTTGCAGATAATTCTTTATTAGCAACATGAAATTGCTTCCAGTGACCAACAAAAAAGATCCAACAAAGGAAAAGATACAAGTACATTTTAAAAATGCAAAATAAGGGAAAAATGCACAAACTTGTTCTAATATGCTTGCCAGTTACTGGTCACATGGTCTTGTCCACATCACATCTTTCATCTGCTCTTGCTATGCACCTTGAATAGAAATGCTTATTGCAACTTATCCACCCCGGGCAGTCAGACAGCTGAGATGTCTCTGCAGATACATCTCATTAAAAACACTTGTGTGTTTGCATTATTTTCCTGTTGGTTTGTTGAAAACTTTAGATAATGGAAGTCACAGTTGCCCCTTTGAGATTAGACCCTTTCACCAGCCTCCTTATCACATGGTCTATGCTCTTATATCGTCAGTCGGTATGTTTACATGCACAGTTAAGTCGAGCTACAGTATAGTTATAGCTCAACTAGGCCATTAACTGTCCTTGTCCTATTATACAAGCACAGTAGGGGGAATCGATTTATTGACCAAAGTGTGTCCGACTTTGCTATAATAGGTGGCGTTATGCCCTGTTTCAGGTTTTCATCTTTTCAGATTTGAAATTATTGGAACTGGGTTAAGAACCCTTCAACACATTATAACAACCTGGACAGATAGTGCAGAACTGTCAAGCTTGAGAAAGAAGTGTGGTCAGAAAAAAAATCATGAATGGAGACCGCTTAAACACTTGGTGAAGTTGCATGGATAAAAAAAACAACAACAACAACCATAGCTATGTTTAATGGTGAAAAAAGAGCATTTCCACATGCATACAATGTGATGAACAGTGGTGTGGCCATAAAAAAAAACACTTGTTAGTGAGGTTAATCAGAAAAAGTTAAAAGTTGCTAAGGAGCATAAAGATTGGTAAAGGTCATGCGGTCTGATTAGTGTTCAGAGCTATAGGTGCATCAGGGTAAAAAGGGAAGCACATGAAGCGATGAATCCATTATGCATAGTGGCCATCGTACAAGCCATTGGCTGTACTGCCTGTGTTATCCAATTCAATTCAATTTTATGTGTATAGTGCTTTTAACAACGGTCATTGTCTCAAGGCAGCTTTACAGAATCAAAAGAAAATGATGGAAATATGTATGAGATCTGTGAGAAAATATGTATGAATCAAAATGATCAAATTGTCATGATCTATGGTTGCTTCAGTTATGCTGAGCATAGACCCCAAATCATAACAGTGCCTCCAAAGACTTGTACACTGATTGTACCCATCACTCTGGAACAGGGTCAATCTGAACTCATCAGACCACATAACCTTTCTCTATTGCTGCAAAGTCCAAGCTTTATGCTCCCTAGCAAATTGAAGCCTTTTTGTTCAGAAAAGCCTCACTAATGTTTTTTTTTTAATGGCCACACAGCTGTACAGTCCCAATCCTGTGAGTTCTCGTCACATTGTGGACGTGGAAATGCCTTCATAAACAAACACAGCTATGATTTCTACTGTTGATGTTTTAATGATGCAACTTCACTTGTTTGTGATTTCTGATCATGGCTTTTCCAACCAACCACTTCTCTTCCCTGCATTTGATGGTGCAGCATTATCCTTCCTGGTTTAAATGTGTCGGATAATTTTTAACCCAATTCCATTAATTCAGCAATCTCCTTAGTCATTTTATTATCCTGGTGGAAGGCCAATAATTTGACCCTTCCGAAAAAACAGTAATGTCTATCCATGATCATGGGTTGAGTATTTTGACATGGTTGTTTAGGAAATGAGAAGCTACTCACTGCTTCAGTTAGTGGTAAAAAAAAAAAAAAAAAAAAAACTATTCCCATCTAAAACATATTGCAGTAATTATCCAGTCAAACACTCTTAATTATTTGCTTATTTAAATAAAAATTGTGACTTTTTTCTTGCCAGGCAGTGTATAAAATAGGAAAAATTGGATGGTTCTGGAACCCAGATTGAACAGCTGCTGCATAATGGAATGTAGTCTAGGAACACTGTCCCAGACTACAGTGTAATGAATCAACTGCTGTTGACCATATGGATCTCCTTCACTGAGCAGAGAATATTATGAAGTATATCAAGAAAAGCAAAAGGAGCAGTGTTTATAGATCATGTGTTTCATGGTGATAGAGGACCCAATGCATGATGATGGCAGGACACTTGGTGATATTACCTTCACACTGATAAACAACATGCACAATGGCACATTGTAATACATAGGCAAAGGTAAGCTGCATGCATGAACCTGAATCACTCAGGTTCACACCATACAGTAGCTGATTTCAGTGTGTAAACTGGTGTATGACTAGGTGTCCTCTTCCTTCCTCTGCCCTCTCTCTTTTCCATCTTCATGGTGCTCCATTGTGTGGTAGTAACATCAGCACAGATGGCTGTATACGTGTTTCCTTGCACAAGTTGAAAAGCAATGGAGAAACTAATTGGTTGGTATTGAGTGTATAGTGGACTTGTGGTAGCCTTGTTGTTGGAATAAGGTACGAAGATTAAGATCATTAATTTGCATTCATCTGCTGCAACCTTCCTTTTATTATAAACTATTATCCAAACTTTCTTTTTCTTCTTCTTCTTCTTATTAGTTATTATTATTAGTATAATTATTATTGGTTATGTTATATATTTATCGGTCTAGGCATTTATTCAGTTATTTATTCACTCACTTACTGCCGTATTGCTTAATACATTTCTTATTCTTTACAGGGAGTCTGGAGCCTCTCACAAGGGACTTGGGGCACGAGGTGGAGTACACCCTAGACGGGGTACCAATCCATCACACAAACACTTATACAGACTGGGGACATCTGTAAGACAAGCCTGCATTACCTCTGAGCTTCGAGAGGAAACTTGGTTCCTTAGAGGAAACCCACAAATCACAGGGAGAACCTTTTTGCTTCTTTGCTGTTTTTTTTTTTTTTCTTTTTTTTTCACACTGGAAAGTAGAGCTAGAAAAGATTTGTCTCTGTTCTGTTTCTTTTGACTTTGTGTTTTGTAGGACGTTTATGGCGACATATGTTTCCAGACTATTTTTCCCAGTATTCACTGCACCTCCCCTGTCACAGTAAGTAACATAATGTCAACTGTATTCACCTGCGCCTGGTTTAGTTTCATCAGTCTGTCTATTTACTGTATAATCCGTGTCTCAGTTGCGCCTGTGATCGTCACTCTTCTACAGTAGTTATCTTGTTGTAGTGTGCTTTTGGCTTTGATAGCATTAGCTGGAACGTTAGCATTAGATCTATAGTTTCCATCTCAGCAAGAATGATCGTTTTCATTTTGAGGTTTGTATTTTGTGTCTGCTTTTTTATAATATTAACTTCACTTTATTAAAGAACTGTCTGCACTTCCATCCTGCCTCAGCTCCCTAAATGACTTCCTGTGGTGCTCTGTGTTTTCACTGCTTTTCAAATATAAGGGTTTTCTGTTTTAGCATTAATCGAAAAAATAGAGCTTGTCATTAATATTTACATTAGGATTTAAACACTGTGTTAAGTGTTTTACGGAAAGTGTTTCAGGGATTTGTAAGTGTACATGCTACAGAAATGGCGTGCACATTGCTGTACTATTGTAAAGGTTTAATCCTGACACTCAGTTCTAACAATTAGCTTGAGAACCTGCCATGGTCATAACGGTTGGCTTATACTGTATTTTATCCCTGTTTAGGATCCTACTGCTACATATAGTATAAAAGTTAGTTTTCTACTGGTGCATAAGGACAATGAAAGACTTAATTACATCATTCTCGATGTCTTAATGTGCATTATACTGACACCATGTTGGTGACAAAGACAAAGTACATGATTATCAGGGATAATTACATCATTTTTAAACATTTTAATGAATTTCAAGGTATAAATTTGAGGCCAAATGTAAAGTAAATATGAGTGAATGAAACAATATATGAAATTAATTAATAACAATAGAAAATGCAAGATATATGGTACTGAATTATATTATATTATGTTCTTTTTGTTAATCAGAAATGTTTTAGACAATATCTAGAAAAAAGATTTCTTTAAGGGTTTACATTTGGAATGTAGAAAGAACTTTCAAAGAATGTAGCGGAATAATGGATTAGCGTGTGTGTGTGTGTGTTTATAAGTGAATAAAACATAGTTAAATATGTTTAAGAATGAATTAAACATATCTATAGATTTCTCTCGTTTCACCTTTTCCTGAGTGTTCCAATCGTCCTGCCTATCATTTCCTATTATTTTCCTTCCTTCCTTCTTCATGCATTCTAACTTTCTCATTCTTCAATTTGGGATATTTCTATCTGTCATGAGTGCTCTGAGGTTTAAAATCACACTCCATTTGTCCTTGGGTTTACCCATCCATTCTTTCATTTATCTGACCACTCATCCATCCATGCACTTCTCTCCACCCACCAATCCCCGTGTCTCTCACCTCTTTTAGCTCCAAAGTAGAGTGTCTGTTGTGCAGTGTTGGACCACTGGAGGGAGGAATTATCAGTCTCAGCCACACGGCATGTCAGAGTCACCGTACCTCCCTCGGCCACTGTCTCGTCCGAGGTCACTGGTTGGAAAGGATCTTCTTCATCATCTACAACATCACAAACAACATGACACTGCATCAGCACTGTATCATCAGCACTATAAGAATAGGCAAGGATTAAGACTGAAAGCTCAGAAAACAGTTTGTGGGTGCAATATAGAGAAACGCTCTTCAAAAAGAAAAAGTGCAAAATCTGTCTGGAGTGAGGTGACACAATGTCGGCAAACTTGGCATACATACACACACAGAAATACACTAAAACTTTGCGAGATGTCTCCTCTGACTATGTAACCTTGTTTTCTAACAGCATGCAGAACAAACACACGACAGAATGGCTCATCTGTGCAGTGTTTGTATTTCCCATTTCCACAAATTCCCCTGTTACAACACAGGGCCCGGCTACAAACCATTATATGCTGGTTATAACCATTATAAACTGGTTACAAACCATTATAATTACTGGGATTGAATAAAACTAATGGTTATCAGTTAAAGAAATATTAATTTCATGATTATTCAAATAGTCAATACAAAATGAAAGCATAAGAAGCATTAGAAGTGATGTATCCAACAAACTATTCAAAATTTCTTTAAATAAATAAATTAATAAATAAATAAGAATGTAATTTTTATTTAATTTAAATAATTTTTCAGTTTTGGATTTTCAATGCAAATATATGATGGAGCCACTACTGTACCACTGCACAACTGCAACTGGGCTCTGATTTCTAATGTACACACCCACACGTCTTTGTTATTGTGTGTGTATTGTCAAAGAGTGTGTGTTTGCACATTCTGCACATGGCCAGAACACACACACAAACACACACACATCCATATAGAAACAGATCTTTTTTGTCTAGAAGGCATGTCTTAGAATAATCATTATATACACACATTATTAACGTATGTGATGTTTTCATTATCTGTATGTTTAAACAAGCAGATATATATTTCTGTGTGGATTTATGTTTGTAGATTTTAATAAACCACTTCTCAGTGTGTATGCCCATGTGTGTGTGCAAATGATCTGTCTATATTCCCCATGTGTGTCTAAGACAGGAGTTGTGACCTGTGCACTAAAGCAATTTCTCTGTAGCTTCAGCTATTTTAATCAGTGAGCATTATTCAGCCTGCAATCAACAACATTTGGTGGATCCTAAAGCTTTAGAAATGTTGCCAAAAATGTTCACAAAATACTTTTTTTTTTTTTTATAATTATCAGTTACGGCCCAGCTGAACTGGCTGAAGCTGTAGCATCATTGTTCTGCTGATACACACAGAGATTTTTGCACACAGTATTTTCCTTTGATGCTCATGTTTAGCGGAATGCTCAATGGTTCAAGATATTTACTGATTTTACAGATAATTAATAATATGCATAAATGGTACATGATATTATAATAATGTCCAGGAGCATTTCTGTTCCCCGAGCAAAATAATCATACCCTAAAAGGTACAATATGGGTATACAACTTTCCAAATGTTTATTGTTCCCTTGGCCTACAGTACCTTAAACAGACATATTATGCATTATGCTGAATACCGAGCATTTAGTATAAATGTTTAACAGCTGTTGCAGTGCATATTCCTAAATTGAATAATATTTGCCTTTCACTTTGCTTATTATTTGGTTATTAATACAGTCACATTATATTATCAATACATCATATTAACTGTTGACTAAAGATCTGACGTGATTTACTCACTCACTCATTCATCGTCTATACCGCTTTATCCTGTATACAGGGTCGCGGGGGCCTAAAGCCTATCTCAGAAGACTTAGGGAACAAGGCGGGGCACACCTTGGACAGGGTGCCAATCCATTGTAGGGCACACACATACAGTATACACACTTACACGCAATTTGGGAACATCAATTAGCCTAACCTGCATGTACACCGAGGAAACCCACCAAGCACATGGAGAACATGCAAACTCCATGCACACAGACCTCGAGGCGGAAATCGAACCCAGACCCTGGAGGTCCGAGATGACAGTGCTATCTACTTAGCAACTGTGCCGCCTTGACGTGATTTAACTTAGCATAATTTTTTAACATTAAAAAAATCTGCAGTTTTAACAAGAATGCGCACTAAGGCTGAGAAATGTTGATAAATATTCTTTCATGTTGTTCTAGAATCTGACAGTTGTCCCTGTACATCCACCCATGCATCTAGGAACCTCTGTACTCCAACCAGGGACCGTGGAGGCCAATGATGATCATTATACGCCAGTGGTTTCCATTGTATTCATTCCCATTTGCGCGACCGTGGTAGGACCTCCGGTCAACATTCAACACACATTCACACACTACAGGCAATCTCGAAACGCCAAGTAGCATAATTTGCATGTCTTTGAACTGTAGGAGGAAACCGGAGCACCTGGAGGAAACCCCACAAGCACGGGAAGAGCATGCACACAGCAGCTCCATGCACATAGATCCGTACATACACACTACATACAGTACACTGAATTAAACCAAGGTCAATGGCATGGCAGGTGAGAAACTTGCCACTAAGCTACAAAGATATAATATCGATCTACATATACATATACGCATCATTTGCAGAGGTGCAGGCTTTATCAAAGTCTCTCTCAAACCGCCGTATAGAATCTATTAATCACTACATTGCTGTTTAATTCCTGGGTTAATCTTAGGCTCAAATCTTCTGCCTAGACTGCTATATTTTTCCTTGACAATGGAAAAATCCCCCAGGCTGGTTAGTTCTTTCTGAAAATAACTTTTTTTTTTTCATTTAAAACTTTTACTTACTGTACATGGTCTACAAAGCTCCTTATAGTCATCTATCTGTCTTCATCTATTGTATCTAAAAATGCCGATGTAATTCAAGCCAAGTGAAAAAGCCCTCAAATTTACAGCCTGCATACCTCAGATGGGTTCCTTTTACTTTTATAAAATTGGAGAAAGATGTTTTAAAACAGTCACAGCTGTGCATGAAGGAACTTGGGGACTAAAAGCATACATGTAAATGGTAATAAATTGCATATTTAAAATACCCAAAACAGGAAACTGACAAAATTGGAAACTGGGATGTTGATGTTGACTCTAACCGCAAACTAAACAGCAATCAGACTGCACATGCTTTTGCAAAAAGGTACTTAATATGCAGGACCACAGTCCAATGCTTTCATTAGAGCAGTATGAACTGATGACAAAGTGTCAACATGAGGAATTGAAAATGAAAGGTTAACCGTGACACACTGAAGATAAGTGTGCCTGCTGGTGTTCATTTTACAGTAACAGTCAACATATATTTTAATATGTATTTTTAATATATTGAAAATGAAGGTGAAAATTCTAAGTTATATACTGTAGCTTCCAGGGCTCTTGGTGTTGCTGAGCTCTACAGTTCTACAGCAATTTTTTCCTACAGCTGTAGGAATGTAACAAATTGTTCATTGGGCCAATCGTAAAGTTTCTTTTATCTCTCTGATTGGTATGAATTCTTTTTTTTTTACTATTATTATGTTTAAGTACTCTAATGAGACATTCCTCACTTGCGTCTGCAAATCTTTGACCCGCTTATTGAGAGTTCCCGTTTACCATTACCAAATGGAAATGGCAAAAGTTAAAATCAACTGCAGGTTGTTTATGAAATATTAGTCAGTCATTTTCAGTTGGTTTTGAGTCTGTGGAATGGATAGAATTTGTACCAAAGGGAAAAAATAGGCTTTTTTTAAAAAATTTTTTATGAAACCCCTTAAATTAAAGTCTACACTTCAATTAAATCTTGATTGCTTAATTTTGGACCTGACAGTAATTAAATGACTGAAATTCAGTGTAACAGTGATTCTAAAATTAAGTAGTTCAACAACAGAAAAACCTTTTTTTGAAGAGGATTGCCCTGAGCTTTTGTCTTGTACTTTTGATTGTGACATTTTTATACATACAAGGTGGTCCAAAACATCTGCCCCAATATTAACTGTACTATACTAAACTATAAATGCTAAATTACTGAAACAAATGGGAAATTAAACCTCGTTCTTCACCCTTTAAAAGTCCATGATCATTTAATTTAACTTATCTAATTTAACTTATTTTATTTATCTACATAGAAGTTGTGTACAATGAATAATCGACGTAGTTGACTAAACGCAGTGACCAAATTAATTGCCAACGCATTTGATTATGGATTAGTTGGTGTAATTGCTGTCTTTGTAATATGAGTTTTCATTTGGGAGAATGTATTGATTCAATGGTTAGGCCGGACCATGTTTTGCTAAGGAAGTTGTCCTGAACAGAGATTTGGATGGAGGCCCAGTGGATCCACTGACATGAAATTTGATCAGCATACAGTACGTATGTTGGTTAAAAACAGCAAATTAATAAAGAGGTCTGGGTTCATCAAGGTCCTGGCTGGTGCATTTCAAATGCTGGAAAATGGCAAGGAAGTACATAAAAAATCATACATAACCCTGGGCAGTCATTGAAATATAAAAAAAAAAAAATTGTCATTCTTGTCATTTTCCAAAATTTTTTAAGTTCCAAATCAAGGTCAGTGAAGTTACAAAATCCATTGGGTGAAGAACCACATTTGGTAACTTCCATAAGACATGTTCCTTTTTGCATTTCTTAAAATTATTTTCTGTATATTTAAATTTTGGAACATAAATGTGTCTTTAACTTTAAATGGGTATGAATGTGTGAAAGTATCAAGTAAAAATAAAAAATGTTTCCACTATTTAGTGTAGTATTAAAAAGTATAAATGAAATGTTTTAACTGATGAATGTAAGCAGGTATTATTTCTTAAAAAGTGGCAATGGCACGAACATCACTCCGTCACTGTAAGTCTGCTTGCCATAAGCATGATTAATGCTAAATAGTTTGATAATAAACGAATCAGATCACAGAAATAACCAGCATTTAGCAATAACATGATTAGCATTTAGCCCTAACCATGAGACAATTTGTGTTTGAAAACTCTTAAAGTCCTGTAAAACATTTGGTCCAGAGCATTTTCAGTGTAATGATATGATTTAATGCGCAAATTAAAGGACATCTGCAAAATACAGTAACATCAGGACAAACACACACAGCTAATTATTCAACAGCTGGTAAAGTTGTGATATATTTTTTGTTTGTTTGTTTTTAATACATGTGCACAAATGCATTTAACATTAGCCAGACTGTATACTGTATTCTGTACAATATGCACATTATGTTCGGTTCAGTATAAAAATCGTTAGATATGACTTGGAAACAGAGTAACCCTATTTTGATCCAATGTTAGCATTTCTGTTAAAATTGCCCATCAAGCTCAGCAGAATACCAGTGCAGCAAATATGGCCTCTAAATTCATGCATCACTAGCTTACATACAGTATTTGCAACAAATTATCATTATATTAGCAGTTATAAAGCACTCAGCAGGTCTAAAGCATAAGCCGTAGCTGTAGGTTTATTCCATGAGCGCCGCATAACCAAAGATCCAAACACAATTATGTCAGGACAATGAATTGGCAGATTGTCATTTGGCAAAAAGAAAGTGTCTGCCTGTACGTAATGAAAGCCTAAAGTAAAAGCATTATGGATTTCTGAAAACAAAGCAATCAGCATCCAACAAGAGCTAGTCAAAACTTGTTGGCCTTAATGAGCACTGCTTTTTTACACAATGACACACACATACATGCAACCACACACACACACACACACACACACACACACACACACACACACACACAACCAGCTTGCACAGCTTTGAGGGTGTGGGAAACACATGTATTTAAAGTAACACAATTTACACCCTACTAACAAATCAGGAAGTGAGAGAAGAAGAAAGCAGGTGGAGTATAAAGGGGAAAAAAGGAAAATTAGGGAAAGACAGAATGTGGGAGAAGGGGAGCCAGAAATGAAACAGGAGATAATGAGACTGATAACTAGTTTCTCTGGAGGGGTTGTAACTTCAAGACAACTGCTTTTAAAGACAGCCATTTGCCTCTTTAAAAATAGGGGGATAATGCAGACAGAAGGAGCAGAGAACTTTTTTTTCCTTCACTTTACTGCAGTATGATGTAACATGAAAGCAAGAAACAATTAAAAAAATAAACAAATAAAAGGAGAGATAAACACAATGATGAATAAATCAGAAGATGACTATCATAAAAATAAATAACTAATAGAATGTTCGATGATCAGCCCTGACATTATGACCACTGAGAAGTGACATACAGTAAACAACACTGATCACCAGCTATATACCAATAAACTGGTGGCAGGATCATGCGATTCCAAAGCTCACCCGTGCACCCACAGGCACCAAAAGCCAAAGCTTGCCAACATACATGTAGAAAGGCACCAGAACATCCAGTGGATCATAGTGGCCTAGCAGGCAAAGAGCCAAAGACTTCCAAAATTCCCAGACCTCATTCTGATCAAGCACCCATGGCATGCATCGTACAAAAAAAGCCCACTCTTCAATACCCTGCTAACCTTCCAGTGCCACTCCCAGAGGCATCACAGCCCACCCCCAGAGGCCCTGTGGAGCCATGCAGTGAGGGGCCAGAACTGCCCCAGGGGCGCCCTTATATTTGGAAGCTTATAATACAGCACTTGATGTAGAACATCCTATTTGTTTAAAAGTGCACTAAAAAAGTAGTATCAGACTGAAGCAAATTGCTGTCTTCTGATGAATGTTATAGCACGTTACTGGGCATGGAACAAAGTGAGCTCCATTAGTACAGCAGGAGTATCTCCACCTGTCTCGCGGAAGACCAGGGTTTGATTCGTCACAGGGGTGCAGTGCACGAGTCAATGCATTTGGTGTTGGTCCCAAGCCCCAATAAAATGGGAAGAGATGTGGAAGGAATGGCATCCGGCAACTAATTAAGCATGAAAAAGATGATCCACTGTGGTGAACCTTAACAGCGACAGTCGGATAAAAAACAACAACAACCGGGCATGGCACAACAATTTTTTTATTATTATTATTATTTATGCACAGGTAATTGTATATTCGATTTATAATGGCCATGAGGTAATAATTTAAAGACATAAAACCGTAATGTGTGTGCAGTATGTACGCTATTCTATCATGCCCTTATTTTGCTATTTTCGTTCAATTAAAATAAAAATCAATGTTTTGCTCATTCGATGCGCTCCATTTTACAGAACACATGCCCATGAACAGACTGAGCACTCATCTGCTATGCATACAGCTCACTCAGTAAGTGTTGTTTATGAGGTTATCAATAAAAAATTCGGTCCTTGAAGTAAACAATGTCTCTGATTGGGATGACAACTATAACCTGAATTTTGAAGTGATGATTTAATTATGGACTTAAAATATTCAAATTGCATGCTTTTACATATGAGATATTTTTTATAGCAGTGTAATTACAGCCCAAAACATATATTTCATTATGGTTTTATCAAACTGTTGTGGTGGCACCAGAGATTACACAGTGGCAGGAGTCACTCAAGCAAATATAGCCAGAAAAAAAAAAAAAAAAGCTCAGGTTTAAGGCCAGAATTATGAGCAACAACCTCACAGACAAATCCTCTGCAGCAGGAATGGTACTGCTTTGGTACTACAGTATATACTTGACCTCTGAATACCGCCCATAGTTCACAAAAAGGCAACCCAAGGAAACTAAAGAGAGAATGTTCAAGTATGAAGAAAAATTGTTCTGGTAGGAAAGATCCTAAATGTGTTTATGTGTTTGTGTGTGCATGTGTGTGTGTGTGTGTGTGTGTGTGTGCGTGTGTGTGTGTGTGTGTGTGTATGTGTGTGTGTGTGTGTGTGTGTGTGTGTGTTGTGTGTGTGAGGCCGGCTGGGAGATAACACCAACTGAAATGTAATAAATACCATCTAAAAAGCAGACAGTGAAAAACAACCCCTTCATCCTTTTCCCTGTTCGGTCTCTCTCATCTCTCTCCATCTGCTCTATCCTTCGTTCTTCCTTCCTACTTGCCGCCTCCTCGCATCTGTCTTTCGCTCCCTAGATTCTCCTACTAGTCCTCTACTAACCTCTCCGAGCTCTCCTGCTACCTCGCTTTCTCTCATTCCTTTCCCCCCTCTCACTGTCCTTCTTACACTCTTCAACTGTAAAGCATGTCTTGGCCATGCTGTATTGTTCAGTGAATATAGGAAATTCTCATTTTTCAATTTCATTGCAATCTGATAGACAATAAACCTCTCGTTTCCTGGTTAGAGCCCCTAAAGTGAGCCATAAAAGTGGTTACATTTACATCAGCCTAGCTGTAAAGGTAATGTTACTGGTAATGATTTTTAAAGTTAATAATAAATCCTGAACATACCTGAATGACGGTAAAGCTGACACGAACATTAATTAACACATGTCCGTCATGATAAAGGCTTATCTGAGTGACATTGCATCTCTAATTACTGATTATTCCATATTTTTGTTTTCAAAAAATAACCATATCCACATGGTCTGGATGAAGATGGGCTTTTTGTCAGTAATTCCTCCTTGTTTCTGCTGTTTGTAGTTGCTGCTGTTTTAAAATGATACACTGACCATGTTATTTCCAGGCAATGTACTGTAAAAGCAAGGGAAAAAAGATTTTTTACAGAGTTTGTAGAGAGACATCTTCTGGAAATGGGCTACAACTGTTGCATTTCTAGTCCAACCACTCCTGAACCTAAGATAAAGTTGAAAGGTGTCCTACCGTACCTGGGCTAAGGAGAAAGAGATGGAAGTAAATTTTGTTGTTAGGCTTTCGGCGAGGGGTCACCACAGCAGACCATCAATCCACACAACAATTTGGCACAGGTTTTACACCGGGTGCCCTTCCTGATACAGGGATCTGGTGTAAAGATACCCTTCCATTTTATCCAGGACCAGCACTGCATGCAGTGGCTGGGTAGTGTGGCGTCTGGCATCCCACTGACAATGGGGCTTGAACCTGGATCCTCAGATCCTCAAACCAACAACCTAGAACCTTGGCCACCTGAGCTACCACCCCCACAAAGAGATGAAAGTAAATAATTCATTCATTCATTCATTTTCTGTACCGCTTTATCCTTATATTCAGGGTCGCGGGGGCCTGGAGCCTATCCCGGGAAACTTAGGGCACATGGCGGGGTACACCCTGGACAGGGTGCCAATCCATCGCAGGGCACACACACATACACACAAAAGTAAATAATATAAATATATATTTTTTTATTTAATCAAGGTCTCTGTCTGAAGAAAGAGTGGGGAGGCACAGAATCCAAGCTGATTGAAGTACAATGTTAAGTTTCCAAAGTCGGTGATGATGTCTGTGATGCCATGTCATCTGCTGGTGTTGGTGAAAATCAACACAGTAGATTTTAGAGCACACCTTGCTTCTATCTACCAACAAGATTTATGTAAATGCTGATTTCCTTTTTCAGCAGCAGACTTAGCACCTGCCCACAGTGCTAAAACTACCACTAACTGGTTTGCTGGCCATGATAAGGAGCTTGATTGCCCAGCCAAATCGCCAGACCTGAACCCTATAAAGAATCTACAGAGTATTGTCAAGAGGAAGATGAGAAACAACCAACCCCAAAATATAGACAAACTGAAGGTTGCTATTAGTCTTCAATAACAGCTCATCAGTGCCAAGGGCTGATCGTCTCCATGCCATGCTGCATTGATGCAGTAATGTGTGCTAAAAAATGCGCTATTTGCACTATAAGTGCTATTTGCATGCACATTTTTTTTTTTTTTCC
The DNA here is from genome assembly GCA_030014215.1 of Clariallabes teugelsi. NCBI lineage: Eukaryota > Metazoa > Chordata > Actinopteri > Siluriformes > Clariidae > Clariallabes > Clariallabes teugelsi. Next base: position 11,676,592 of record JAQMYG010000018.1, read on the forward strand.
AGAATGTCTGTACTGTACTGTAAATCCTTATTTTATAGATCTACGGATTATTCTAATATTTTGAGTTACAATATTAAAATAAACGGAGTTGTTATGTACATTTTCAAAAGAATGCTACCTTTTTCAGATATATACAGGACAATCTCCCCCACACCATTACACACCACCCACAGGAGCCTGATCTGTTGAGACAAGATAGAATGGATCCACTCTTTCATGTTGCTTACACAAAATTTCAACCCTACCATCTGAATGTCGCAGCAAAAATCGAGACTCATCAGACCAGGTAATGTTTTTCCATCTGCAGTTTTGGAAATACTCAGACCAGACCGTCTGGCACCAACAATAGCAGTGCCTTATTCCAAGTCATTTAACTCTCCTTTCTTCATCATTCCGGTGCTTGGTTTGAACTTCAGCAGATCATCTTGGCCATGTTTACATGCGTAAATCCATTGAGTTGCTACCAGTTGGCTGAGTAAATATTTGCAATAACAAGCAGTTGAATGAGTATGCCTAATGAAGGCGCTGGTGAGTATATATTATATTGCTTTGAAGAAAGGTTCTCTCATTTTCAGTTGAGTCACTGTATGTGTCCTTTTTTTAAAGAAATATTTTATGTGTGTTAAGCCACACAGTGCCCTATGAATCATTCAGCCATAAAATCCGTCTAACTTAAGGTATGAACCAGTAAGAAACAGGCACAGATGGTAACTTACAAACCAGAAGTTCACTGGATATACATAAAGTTCTCCTGTACCTGTACTGTATGTACTGGAAATGTTCTTGTGCACAATCCAGATAATTTGTTGTTGTTTTTATATATATATATATATATATATACATATATATATATATATATATATATCCCTTGTGTTCCTTTAGGTTCTCCAGGCATGCACTACTAGTAGTGATTACTCAATGCACAGGGGTGAATTGAGCCATGAATTTAGTATCTAGTAAAGCATTCTATTTAGTAATTTAATGTGCAGGTTTAAATGTAACTATTTGAATGGGTTTATTTCACCTCTATATGTTTTTAGGTTTTTATGAGTGCTACAGTAGTGACATTTCAAAGCTCAAAGCTTAAGAAATGCTACAAAGTTTTATTTTATTTTTTTAACAACATTTGGCCAGCTAGGACTTCTCCCCTACTGTGCCTCGCTGTACTCTCATGATCCTCCTGATGATCTCCCTATAATTTTCTAAAATCTCAAGATTGCACCAAATTGGGATAAAATTCGAGAATGTGAGAATTGCCCACATGAGAGGATGTGCACCCAGATTTTTTACTTTATGGTCATGAATCACAGATTGCCACCAACAACAATTTTTTACTAGTTGAACATTCTGCTTTTGTGGAAAAAATACCCCAAATAAATGATATTAAATGATTTTAATTAACAAGAGGTTAGAGGAAAACTATGTAATCACTCAGTGTTCAGGATAGAAATATGAAATCACATTGTAGTTTGCATTTCTAAAACAAACGCAGGAACAAGTCTAAAAATGTTAATTAATTACAACACTTTAAAGAGAGTGCTTACAGACCTTGACACGCTGTTGGATTA
>JAQMYG010000018.1:11679584-11710744 GCA_030014215.1 Clariallabes teugelsi
CCCCCGCCCCCCTCCTCATCTCGGCTTCATATGCGTAGACCAAGCATCATGTAATAATTCGATGCCTTCAAAATAGAAAACACACGAAAAAAGAAAATCAGTGAAAAGATGAGTCAATGTCAATGATAGATCTATAAGAAATCAGCTGAATGAAATAGGATTTACAGATAGAATCACTAAAGGAACACAAGCACTGATGCCTAAACAGAGGATAACAAGGTTTTAGTGGGCTGAAGAAAAGCAGATATGCAATGTGGATGATTGGATGAGAGTGGTGTTCAGTGATGAATCATGAATATTCATTGTTCAAGGAAATGGTTCAGGAACTTTTGTCTGGTGATGTTCAATTGAAATGTGTAAAGATGTCTGCCTAAAGAAAACAACCAATCACATGGCAAACTTATTACCTCAACAGTCCACGCTCAGATGTACGTTGAACGTTTGGACACTTTTTGCTTCATTAATAAAAAATACATTTGGTGAAGAAGTCATTTTTAGGCTTTTCATCAAGAATGGAATATCAACTCAGGAGTATCAACAGTCAGTGTCTTAATATGATTAAAAATTCCTGGTGGAAAAGAAAATGGGCAAAAAATGGTAGGCTCTACCATCTACGATGTCCTACAATGCTCATCTGTCAACTGCTATTCAAGAAAGCTAGAACAAGCTGGATTGAGAATTCAAGTTCCTAAAAAAGAAGCAACAATTACTTTTATTGTTGATGATGACATTGAGTGATTGAGTGAATCATTTTGAAGGGATTCCAACTCCCTCTTATGAAACTTCATACTAGAATTATTACATCATCTAATGTGACAACATACAAGCAAGGAAGAAAAAAGGAAGTAAGAAATGGATGACAAAGCGATGGAGTAAACACCAAGAAGACAAGATGCAGACTTTGCCAGAGCAAGAAAAAGATTGAAGAGCAATTGGTACAACGCTATGGTATTTCTAACTTGTGATGAATTACCTAATGTAGAAGTTGCAGTCTCATGTGCATTAGATGATTTGTTGCAAATGCAAGTGAATATGCATTGCTTATCTTACTATACAGTATGTTTTACCATGAAGCAGGAGCATTTTCGACTGTCTGAGTATATGCTACTTTTTAGAAAGTATATATTTATATTATAGGAGCAATAGAGTTGGTTTAAATGCTTCTTGAGCTTCTCACTCTCTGTAGACTTTGTTTTCCTCTGTTTGTTATTCATTCCTATACCTTATATTTTCATTAAAATGAAATTGAGTTAGGTAATTCGTTTCATTTGGAAATCCTGAGTGGGCATTGTTCTATTGCCTATCCGACGGAGCTCCTGTGACACGGTCTACTGAGGTTTACTGAGACCTTCAGGGGAAGAAAAGAGTTGCTTATATAACTTGAGAGGTACATTTTTTTGAAGAAAATGTGAGTGGTGCTTGCTATGGCAAAACTCGGGCCCGCCCCCATCTGTCTATGACCATGGGATACACAGTGAGGATCAGTTTCAAAGCTTCTATGGAAATTACCATAGCAGGGAATGCAACTGTGAGCACTTCTTTCAATAGGGTGTACCTTCCCCATTATATGTCAATGGGGCAAATTTGGGGACCTCATGTGCCCCGTTGGTAAAACTTATAACCTTGTGCGAGGTATGTTCTGACACAGGTTGCAAACCTCTTCAAATGTGGTGAATTTTACCTTTCTACAAAAATTCTTGCTCTGCGCTAGAATCCGTCAAAGTTGGTCTCAATGTTAAGTCTATGGGATTTACCCCTTAGAAAAGTCATAGCACCCCATTCCCGAATAAGCCGCACAATGTGACACCTCATTCATGCGTCTACGACAAACGGTACGGGACTAGTTACGCGCCACAATTTTGTACGGAAGAAGAATAAGAAAAAGAAAAAAATAATAAGCCTGTGAGATAATAATAGAAGTGCTTCGCTTCGCAAGCAACACTAATTAAATTATCTTGGCCAGGTCTTAAATTTAGCCTAGCTACAACAAAGAACAAAGTGATAATATATTTGTTTATGTACTTGATCTGGAAACAAACATGCCTTTAATTGAAATTATTTAGTTTCTGTTTTGTGTATTTTTTGTTTCATACTGTATGTGATGGGTTTATTTGATATCAAAAAAAGAAAGCTGGGCAATTGCATTTTTGTCAAGGGTTGTACACGCCATTAGCCAGGTGGTTTTTAATGTTATGGCTGATCTGTGTACATGAACCAGTGATCTTCAGTACTAGATGAAACTACTTTTCTCTCTTATTGCCAGAATATCTACAATAAAATTGACATTTCTATAAAATTTTTATTTTCATTCGTCCTCATGCAGCCTCCACCTCGTGTAAATCTAGACTCTGTTTTCCATAAACCAACCAGAACAAGGAGACACAGAAGCTCTCAGTTTTTAACAATATAAATACGCTCAAATCAAGCAGACAGGCAACGCATAATAGTAGAACAAATAGTATGAAATTACATTTTAGTTCCACTTTTCATCAGTTGAAGACTGAAATGCCACGGCAAAAAATCAACAGCTACCGTGTTCACATCTGAGGCATGGAAGTGAGGAAGTACGGATGTGAGTGATGCACTAAAGCATTTAACAGGTCAATTGATCTAGCTAGCAACTTAAATTGTACTTTATCTGAGACTGATGGCTGTTCAGGAAAATGACGACGATGATGACTAATGACTGTCTTTCTGATAATAGCTATAAATACCTTAACCCTTGTTTTCTCTTCAGGTCAAAATGGTTAATTTTTAAATGTACTATTAGTGTTCGGCTCATTTTCCTTAATGAACAATTTAAATCCTAATTATATCACAAGGATTATGCTTCAGGTAATGTTGAATCAAGAGCAACATGGTGAGATAAAAGTTTAAAATAACTTGTGATTAACAGAAAGGTAATTTTAATTTGCACTCACATCTGCTCTCTCTCTCGCTCTCTCATACACACACACACACACACACACACACACACACACACACACACACACACACGCACAAACAGGTTCAATTTAATGTTAACATTCCATCATTTAACAAACAAAGGTCAAAATGTCCATGTCCCGTCACATTCTCTTTACACTCTGTTCATCCCCCACTAACAACCAACTGCTATGAGCAATATGGTGGTGCAGTGTAATCTTCTGTTATTGATTGTTCTCCTTGTCCCTGTAGGTTTGCTTAATGTTCTCTGGTTTCCTCCCACCTCCAAAAACATTCCAGTAGGTAGCTTGGTTATGCTTAATGCTTATCTGTATGTAAATGTGTGTGAGTAAGTGTGTACGGTGCCCTGCAATGGAATGGCATCCATCAAGGATGCATTCCCACCTCAAAAACAGTGTTGTTAAGACCTGTGATCCTGACAAGAGTAAAGCAGCTATTGAAGATGAATGAATGAGGATGACAACCACCTGTTGCCCCATAATTACCCTCTCTTGTTCTTTTTCTGCCATTTTAAACAGCACACTCAAACACCCCTTTTAGCTTGCTGTCCTTTTTATCTTACCACCTCTATTTTTTTTTAGTCCTCTCTTCTCTGCACCAGCCTTCTATCAATTCCCTCAATCACTCTAAAAAGACCTCCTTCGTGCCAAAGAGCAAAACTGCAGCGTAATACTCACCATTAGCTTAATGATGATAAAGAGCCAAATGGAATGCAGCAGCAGTGAAAGGTAAAATTACGATGCCTTTTATAGCCTGTTTGGTGATGATACTTCTTGCTGTTTTTGTGTGTGTGAGAGAAAGCTAAAACTACAAAATCACGTGAAAACACACAAGTTAGCAACACAGTGTACAGATTTTTCCTTGTTAGCTGGTTTGGCAAAGCTAGCACATTTAAACCACATTGCCACTGATACTGTGTGTTTGAGCAGGAAAAAGAGAGTTGAGATTTTGAAACTCAGATAAAATGTCTATATATTTAATGGATTTATGTTTACCAACATAACCACTCATTCAAACATGCGCCATATTTAAGCCATGTTGCTTTTATACTACAGTTCTACAAATTCCATTTATTATTAACAAATTAAGATTTTTTTGTTTTATTTAACCATTTATTTTGCCATTTTGCTCCAACACTTATCCTTCCACGATTAACAGATCTAGCATTACGCTGCTGACCAACAATTAGTGTAATTAACAGGGTTAAAAGCAGTATGAAATTCTTACTGGTACTATGTATCCAAAAGTTGAGGAGAATAAAACCTGAAGGTAGTAAACAGTCATAAGAAACAAGATACACTTATTCCGCTTTAGAATATCAGCTAACATCCAGGATTCGAGGATGGAATCCCAAATAGCATTAAGCGGAATGCTCGTGCTAGCATGTACATGTTTCATGTGCCCTTGATCAGGGGTTAGGGATGGGGATTTGGGATTCAGCCTTATGTTAGAAACTAGTGAGATTTGTACAGTAGCTTGCGCTACCTGTGAACAAAACAACACTGATAGTTCAGGGGCAACTTGGAATGACTTGAAGTGATCATTAAAGAAACAAAGTGTTTCAGCCATGCTGAAGACCGCAGTGTAATTAATGATTGTTACGTAGAACACTTGTGAGCCCGAGTGATACCTATAGTTAAAAGTCCCAGAGCTGTTATTCTGTAAATCAGATGTGGCCAACTGGTCCAGCATAAAAAAGTGCCAAATAAATTAATAATCATTATATTCATTATTATATCATAATATAATTATATATTATAATATTTAAGTTTAAGTTTAAGCCTTTATTTGTCACATATACATTACTGCACAGTGAAATTCTTTCTTCGCATATCCCAGCGTAACTGGGGTCAGAGCGCAGGGTCAGCCATGATACAGCGTCCCTGGAGCAGATAGGGTTAAGGGCCTTGCTCAAGGGCCAAACAATGGCAACCTTCCAATCAGTAACTCAGTGCCTTAGCCCTAACACACCATTGCAAAGTGCCACACAACAAATGGATGCCCACACTACAACATTATAAACTAATTTAATGCCATAACATGTAGCGCTAACAGTTCTTTTCTTACCTCAGTGGGACACCTGGAAGTCTGGCTTGTACTCAGTTGTGGCCACTAAAACCAACTATTTCACAAGTGAAAGAAAGAACCCCATTAAAACAGAGCTATGTTTTGGCTTCACATGTTTTAGAGTAGAAAACCGATCCACAAGCAAGCACTGTAGATCCAAACATTGCACATACTGTAGTCTACATTTTGCACACCTGGAACTTTGTTCTGGACATTTTTTTTTCCATTTCAATTCCATTTCCATACTGTTTTATTACTTGTACATAGTGTAAATTTTACAGCTAAAAGTGTTCTACATTTTCTATAATTGTATAATTTTTATTATTATATTCTTATTTCATATTCTTTATTTGAATACTCTATTTTCTTTTTTAATTTTTAGGTAATGGGCGGTCATACAAGCATTTCACTTCATATCATACTGTGTATGACTGTGTATGTGACAAATAAAATTTGACTTTGACATTGACGCTACCTTAAGTCTTGCCTGTTTGTCACCGGGATATCTGATGTCTGTGGCCACAATTTTCCAAAACTCGCTGGTTCCTTCTCTCAAAAGATATTTAATTCTGTCATCCTCAGATACTGTAGTTCAATAATCTCCAACTAGGACGCTCCAACTGGGATCTGTGACTAAAGGGGCTTTTAAACAGTCTGATTCAGCAGTTAATGGGTTAATGAAGAATGTGATCTGAGGTGGGTTTTGCTTCAGGTTGCTGAATCTGGTATCGAAACTTTGCTGCAGATTTTTTAATCAGTGCTGCATAGCATGCAGTTCTCCCTTCTGGAGCTGCCTCTCCAAGAGCCTTCAACAAGATGGGAAAATGTGTGAGCTCTCTCTTTTGACAAATGGATATACAGTCGAAGAGCTTGAGTTTGTTGACAAATGTGAAAACACATTGCACTAGATCAGGCAGCATGTTTTACTTCCCTTTCAGAATTAAATTCAGTTTGTTCAGATGATGCTGTATGTCAACCAGAAATCCCAAATTTGAAATCCATTGGGGTCATGAAGCTCAGGAGTTCTTGTTTTTCTCCTCCAAAAACAACTGGATTCAAGAATAAATAAAAAACAAACAGGAAAGCATGTCACCTCTCGAAAACCATTTCATCACTGGGATGGTCTTCATAAAGATAAAGTTTTTGAACTGTCTGTGATTCATAGCATGAGCACAAAAAAATGTACCATTTCTAGCAAAGGTTTCATCATATGCTCCAAATTCAGCTTTTTAGAGACCAGGTGCTCTTGATGGATGATGCAGTGAAATATCCAAAAATCCGGCAAACGATCGTCAGCTTTAAACTGCCCTATAAGGCTATTTGCTAATCCCAACATTGTTGGTGGACCATCTGTTGCCATTGTTATTAATTTTTCATAACTGCAAATTTTCTTTCTGGACAACAGCCATGAGTGTCTCCTTCACATCAATGCCACAGCTTCTATCTTTTAACAGCACAGCACAGTGTCAAGTAACTGACAAGTCTTCTGACACAGACCTTATAAATCCAGCTAAGTGTGGCTTATCTAGAACGTCACACGACTCATCCGAAGCAATGCTGAAATACCGGAATTTTCTGAGGCCTTTGATGTATAACTGTGTTTCTATTAAGTTGTTAATATCTAATATTCTCTGTTAAAGAGAATATCAGGTCTGACACAAAATGCATCAAGTTGTCATTTTTAGGAACCCAACAAGATTTCTTATTCTTGTCATTACAATTTCCCCCTCACTGTGCTACTTCTTAGCATGAGCAATGTTCCATGCCACCTGATATGATGCCTATGAATGTGATAGTCTCTGAGAGCTGAGTTAGCATGGAGTAAGGTGAAATGGTGCTTCATGTTTGAGGCTTTAAAATGTGACAGTGAAGTCAAAATTTTTGTTGCATTACAAAGTACAATTCTTCCCATTCAGTTAGGAATGTCCTGTGCTCCTCTTCATATTTGAATTAAAACTTTAATTTAAGTTTCCCTGACTCAGCCATGGCGATTAGCATGTAGCTTGGCTAAAAAATTTTTTTTTCTAAACTCACTGTTTGCGCATAGTTATGTTAGCTACTTGAATGACAGATTCCTCACATTTTTTTTATTTTATTTTTTATCTTAAACTATTTGTCATTTTATTGGCAGCATTAGTTGGATGAATTTTATTTAAATGTATTTTGATCAAATATATTTTAGAATGAAAAAAAAAAGGAAAAATAAATCAAAATATGAGGGAAAAAAATCACCCTTGCTCTGCTGTATATCACCCTTGTTAAATGCCTCTTGTCCAATCGGATTACTCTAACTTGCCCAATCAGATAGAACTAACAACTGTAAGCTCCTACTGCTAATCTATGGCAATTCTATAGTGAGAAAATAGCCAGGATCTGCACCCAAACTATTTCACCTAGTGAATCCAAAAGCTCAAACAACAGAGAAATCGGTAAAGGATTTCTAAGAGTGCACACATAATTGTGATATTTACACGGTTTCCTAAAATTTAGGAAAATGCTTCTGAACTTCTCTTCTACCATGATGAAGCCTTGCAAACAAAGGACAAAATCTATTCTCTATGCTTATCATCACTCCTTGTTATGGTGATTATGTCTGCTCATCAGTATTTGCATAATTCAAGCTGTTTTCCAGCTTAGTCATGGGAACATGCAAGCTGAGTCCTGTTTTTGCTGAACCTAAAAGACAAGTGTGCATGAAGTGTCCTGTTTTAGAATTTTAACAAACAGCTCTTCCACACGGGTACACACAATCATTATTGTAATTCCAATATGTCGTGTTCACAATTTAATTTCCAGCTCTTCCTTTTACCTCAAGGGATTACAGTGATTGTTTTTGGCATAATGCATCAACAATGGGCTTTTTTGACATAAAGCAATGAAATCAGTATGAAAACCAGATTTTGAGATCAAAAGCGCTTCTCCTTATTCATCGAGCAAAAATGTCCAAAATAAGTAGAAACATATAACATAAACCTTGTTTTTGACTTTCCATTTTTGACATTATAAAGGAATAATATTACAATTATGTGGTCCAGATGTCATACCACGGTCATACAAAGTTGGAATAAATACAATGGTCACCATTGGCCTCCACGGTCCCTGGTTGGACTACAGAGGTTCCTAGATGGATGGATGGAATATCACTATTATGTATGTAGTTATGAGTAAGTACTGTATGAGTTGTTGGAAATGTGTTACAACATGGTCACTAAGTCCTTAAACTGGAGTGAGTTAGCAGACATTCACTTTCTCCTGGCAGTAATTTCTAAACTAGATGTTTCAGCAATTTCATGAGCATGATCTTTTATCAGGATAATCCGTCTTATCACAATTATCAAAATGCTGATCTATTGAAAATATAACAGTAAACGAGAAACTCAACACTCATTAACCTCATGCTCCATAATCACCAAAAAGAAAGATATACAGTACAAACCAGACAAGCTCGCAAACTAAAGATGCTCCAAAAATTAACCTAAAAATTATTTTTACAATTAATTTTGCAAGTATTTTGATGTATTTGTGGGTTAAATTTATGATCTTCAAACTTGAAAAATAGTCTAAATCCTGTTTATCTCATAAAAAGAAGTCACTAGGGATACTTAAGTTTTGTTGAGCCAGGGTTGTTCAGCCATTATTCATTATTATGATACCTGTATACTGCTAAGAAAAATGAGAAAAGCTTCAACAAAGCTTATGCTCAATAAGGGGCTCAAATAATCTGACCTTTATTGTAGCAGAGGGGCTGCGACAATTAGCTGTTTCAGCAATTTCAGAGAACACCGAAGACAATGCACTTTTGACTTCAAAAAATGTATTAATATTTAATAAATTGTGCTACCTACGTAATGCTGCTTCAAAACAGCTTCCAAGGATGCAAGGAGCAAAGAATGCTCTCACCAGCCTCATAAATACACCAAACCATTGTTTCAGCGAGAATAAAGTGCCACGCACCACAATCAATTAATGAAAAAAATAACAGAATGTGACTTATTAGGATTTATTTTCCCGCCACCTCTTAATAATCCTAATACAAAAGGTTTCTGCCTCTTTGTAACTGTCAGGGTTAAGCTGTGACACCTTTCTCTATACTCTTTCTTCTTTTTCATTCTTCCTTTGCTGTTTTTTTCCCTCTGGCTGTCAAACACTGTTATTTATGCTCACATGGGGATTGAGGCGGGGAGAAAAAGAGAGCGACAGAGAGAGAGAGACAACCCGAAGACCCCCCCCCCCCCCCCCCTTACAGTACGTCCATCAAAAATGAATAAGAGATGGAGTTATGTTTATTGTCTTTAAATCCAACCCAAACAGGTTGCAATGCATGGCTGTTGGTCCATTTCCAACAAAAACATCAACAAAATGAAAATGAGAAGAAGAGATGGCAGAAGTGAAAGAGACGTCAGTTGGGAGAAGTCCTGCCAGGAATGCATTTAAAGGAATGAGAGGTCCATTACAGACGGAGATATGAGATTGCTTTATAAATCACAAAACCACTCTCCTCTCTCTCTCTCTCTCTCTCTCTCTCTCTCTCTATCTCTCTCAGTTGTCTCAAACACAGATTCACACCACTCAGCCATCACAAGCCGCAAAACACAAATTCAAACATTCAAAAACATGACCCACCCAGTGTGTCCCGGTGTTTCTTACAAATTCATTCACATACAATCTAACAAAATCACTCTTGCCTGCTAGTGTTCCTATGGCTTTATTTGGAAGCCTGATTTCTTCATTTAAAGAACACAATCTGGCTTGGGAGCAATCAGTTCTGAATTTGAAAAAAAAGATTATAAAGTTTTGCCAACCAAAAGCCTTTATCTTATAAATACAGTGAACTGGAGGAAAAAAACTAGAAAATCTAACTTATCTCATGACTTACTTAAAACTAATGCGATTAATTAATAGCGTAAGGACAGAAGTTGCTTGTGTTCTGGCTTCATATTTTCTGTTTTGTTTTTATATTCAATTCACATGTTTTACGTTAGCTCTTGATAAGTTCCCTTTGTAAAATCTCTTTGCAAGTTTTTTTAGTTGTTTGACTATTTAACAGGTTTAACAATGTCAAGCATGTTTGGATACTTTGCTTGATGAACTTGTTGGATTTTATCCATTTTTAGTAAAGAAAAGCCATCCAAAACATCCAAAATCAGCAATCGTGACAGATCGACTGGGAGTGGGGGTGGGTGTGGGGTGCTGTAGTCATGCCGACTGCACAGGTTCCCGCCCAGCGACAGCACCACAGAGAGCACAAGAGAAGCCAACTGGACTAGCTCCCAACTTGTGCTTCTGAAAGGCTGGCAACACAGAGTGCGCAAATGAGGCTGACACGGCAGCTCCTCATATCGCACTCCAACGCAAGGCCAGCAACACAGAGCGCACAAGCAAGGCCAACAGGGCAGTTCCTTGAAGTGCACTCCGACAAAAGGCCACCAACACAAAGACAGCATGTGAGGCCGGCAGGGCGGATTTTCGCATTGCACTCTGATGAAAAGCCAGCAACACAGAGCACACAAGTGAGGCCAACAGGGCGGTTCCTTGCATCGTTTTCCAGGAAAGGCCAACAGAGTTTGATGATGTCCATGACACCTTTTTGAGATAACTGCTGTTGATAGCCATCCACTAGCCATCCATGTAACCATGGGTTGAATCTGTCAGCCATTCAGATTCATTTTTGACTGTGTGGCCACTGTGATCTCCAACACTGCATACTTCAATCACCTTAGTCACAGGTAAAACATGTAGCACAAAAGCAAAAAGGAATTGAAAAACCATAACCACAGGGCTACAAAGCAAAAAGACGAAGGAAATCATAATGAAGAACACCTTATAACGAAGGTGTACCCGACTTCATGCCCAAAGTCTTTTGGGATAGGCTCCAAGGCCCCCTGTTTTGTTTGACCGACGTAAGGTAAAATAATGATTTGCGAGGTTTAGAAATGTGAAATTTACCATGACGTACTGTAATGCTCTTTTATCCCACTTAACCTTAGTTACAGAGCATTTAGTTGACATACAAAAATGGCGAAAGGTGACGGGACCTCGGGTGTACATTCTGAAAGAATCTGTGCTTTGCAAATATAACACTATTTTGATAGAACCTCTTTTTATTTAAAAAATTGTAGGGTTAATAACAACTGTTGAAATAATAACAGCTTAATTGCTTGCTATAGGAAATGTTAAGATAGAATCATTCCTGCCATTTAATTGTCACTTGTTAATTTGTTCTGTACATTATTGTATTCTTTTTAAGAGCCCACGTTTTCTATTTTGGAAAAGCCAGCAGCTAAAAATGCTTAATGTCAGTCCCTGCATGTGTTCTAGACTTCAGACAGTCCTTGACTGCAAAGGATTTCCATCCAAGTATTAAAATAATCCCTATATTTATAATTATGTTGCTTAGTCCAAGTAATTTTAAGCCTGTGAAAATGGAGAGACAATGTAAAAAAATTAGTTGAATCATTGAATTAAAAAAATTAACAGATGCATGTATATACCTTCATCACCCAAAGTACTGTAAACTGAGCTTTATACAGTATGATGCTACAGTATCATACTGATGACTGATGAACTACACTGTCATTCATTAAAACACATGTGGGCAAGGTGAAATGCATTACTGGAAAAGTATAAGTTATACAGATGCAGTTTGCTGACCTGCTAACCGAGGCTCAGTGGCTGAGTGAGTTTGCTAGGTTCGAAGATGACTGAAAAAAAGCGAACTATGTCATAAGAGCCAGTATTACCATAAGCCAAGGGAACAGACGCCCGGTTATGGTTTGTTTACCATACAGTAAGCCTGGTGACAACACTAATGCAGGTCTTTTCTAAAATATTCACTGAGGAGCCGTGGAAGCTTTCCCAAATCCATGGCAAAATAATAACAAAAATTACATTGCGGCAATAATAATAACCTGGATCTCATCTGGTTATTCTGTCCTAACTGAACAGGACTCACATAAAAACAAAAATGCGCCACAAGCAAACTTCCTTGACCACCTGTGAACTCAAACCCAAAAGGACAACCTCACTTACTGTGTTTGGCGGAACACAAAGGCTGTCACAATACTGTCTAAACACCATTATCCCACTGAGAAAGGAAAAGAAGTGAAAAGAGGAAAGTGAAATTCCTAATCAACACCACATAGTATACTATAAGGACTCTAAGGTAGGAGAGCGCAAAGAGTACTTCGATGAATTAGACGCTAATCTGAACTTAATTTCACAAGCACTCACCTCACCCCCTGCTACACCATGAGGGCCACCCATGCCGAAGAATTTGTTCATTTCCTGATGGAAAAAATACCCAGAGGGAACCACTAAGGTTAAGCGCGTATTGTTACAATGCTCTCTTTATCCCTCCAGTCAAGAGCAGCATGAGAAGAAAACACATATGCAAAGTACTAAACTAGCCCACAGCGTTATTATTCCTTGGAGGGGAAAGGGCGTTCTATCCTGGGGTCAAAGCTGAATAGACATTGAAATTCCACACCCTCACTGCAGGTAGTGGGTGGAATGAAACTGCTGTCGAAGCCGCCTTCAGGGTTTTATCCTTCAATTCCTTTTCCGAAATAGACTGTAGAGATGATCAAATGACACTTGATTCTTTGATTGATCTCGCAATATGTCTATATCACCTACTTGGCATGGGCAAACACCAGAGGAGACTGGATCTTAAGGGTCATACGCAGGCATTCAGCGTTGTTCCCATTGGCCATCATTCATTATGGTACGACCCAGTACCAAAGAAAGTGATGGCGAACCAAAATCACAGCAGAGAAAGGCAACGTTATTACTGAGGTAAACTGTACCACTTTATTCAAGCTCTTGCTTGGGATGGCACCTCAAGTAAAATTTATCCAATCTCCATAGCGCAGCAACAATGATGGTAGAATACATCAAAAAGCACTGCAACAGGGTACAGCTTGATCTGCACAGTGCATATAATTTGGTCCACATCCAGGAAGGCAATAAATGGAAGACAACTTTTAGCCACTTCAAGTGTTATGTAATGCTGTATGGGCTCTCCTGTCTCATCAACAATGCCCTGAGCAATATGCTTAGAAGTTTCCTTATCACCGACATTGATGATATTGTAATTTTTTTTCTTCTGCTTTAGAAAACCTCTCCTCAGTATTGGTTCATGAAATAATTTTATCACCAAATATAACCTAATGGGGAAAAATGCATATTTTATATGGGCCAAATTTCTTTCTTGGTATATATCATCACGCCTATAACTACTGTATAGATCAAGGTTTTAACTGTAACTAAGTGGCCCACCCCAAAGCAGTCAAAGATCTGCAGGGATTTCTTGACTTTGCTCATTTCTTTCGGGAAGTCATCCATGGATTTAGCTCCATTGCCTACATCTCTCCCCTAATAAGAATGTTTAGCATGGAACAATGCATTTACAGTACATCCTAGTGGAAGTACAGTAGATTCTGTTCCCATCACAGTGGTTTGAGAACAGGCTTAAATTTCACACCATATCTTTCTACTCCAAGAATTTATTGACTATCAGGCATAACTAACCAGGGGTCGAAGTTTGGCTGGCCACCAATAACTTCAGAAGCACCCAAAGGTGAAAATGAATCCAAGATACACAGGCCCATACAAAACCCTAAAATAAAGTTATACAGTATATACACTCAAACTACAGTACCAAGATATTCCAGACTAGTACTATCATTCCATGCATGACACTTCAGCCCTGTCATACAGAATCTTCTTCTATAAATGTTCCCCCAACAATAACACCTGATGGACAACCAGACCACCCTCGATACAGAAAAGCAGTGGTGGTTTCTGGTCCTTGATGTCTGTGACCCCATCCTTTGTGTTAACTTTGACTTGATGTTGATGATTTGATGATCTACAAAACCTTTGCCTGTTTTTTTGAATCATGTTTTTCCAAATCTTCACTATGTACAGTAAAGTAAAATTACTTTATTGCATTTGTTTCTTCTTTCAGCCATTTTTTCATTACAGCAACAAGTCATGTAGGCCTGCTTATTGCCCCTCATGCTTGATTTACCAGATTGATATTTATAGTGCAATATTTTTGGCCATGCTAAGAGCAGCTCCTAAACTGCTGTGATGTACTGCTGTGCATGTTTTATAATTAATTTGACTGCCAAGTAAACTTTCTCACATCAACATTATTTGCCTAATACCTTTACAATTAAAAATGATCTCAACACAAAAAAGTGAAATACTAAAATTACTCACTTAATTAACTTAGGAAATTGCCTAGAATGGCTGAAACAATAATAAATTCATAAACATAGAAAAAACTAATGATTGAATGTGTGAACAGCACATTACTTCTTTCGTCGTTAGCCAAATAATCTAACGTTCGGTAATCAGAAAGTGAATCACAGATGAGAAATTGAAAAACTAGTTTGGATAAAGATAAATTTTGTCTTAAAACGACTCAGGCGTGTTAAAATTTACTTATACCACTTCAGCGCTGTTATTTCTGCAGTGAAAACATTGTGTAATTCCAGTAAAAATATGTACAAGTACGCTATAAAAACTTCTTTTTAAAAAATTTTTTATAATCTGGCACAAAACTGCTCATAACTTCCCTTATACTCAACATTTTTATTTTATTTATTGCACAGACTTAACTTCAGGCAAATAACGGAGTAGTGGAAACGTTTCATTACATTCTGTCCAGCCAGTTTTACATGATGCTGTGACAAATTCTGGTTGGACAGACATAAAGACATACAGACATACAGACAGAAACCTTTCTGAGGTTTCGGATGCTCCAATGTATGAAACATAAAGATATCATTGAAAGAGTGAGTTCTGATCAATGTACAGACAAAACCTTTCTTTTATTTACAGTATACAGATGCTATTCAAGTTAAATTTAACTCCTTTATCTAAAGTTGCTATAGTAGAAATTTGAGATGATTGAGATGATGAAATTTAATTACTGGAGGAATCATTTGGATTTGTGGCATTAACTAATTACAATGCCTATAACTAAAAGCACTCTGCACCATCATACCCTCTGTTCATTTTTACAATTCGCCAATCAAGGATCGCACAGCTTATTATATGAGCAGCGTACGTGAACTGTAATGTAAATATACAGTACTTCTACACACACATTCAGAAGCCAGCGAGGGTTTTGTGACAGATTAATGAAAGCAGAGGAGAGAGCCTGATCCTGAGGGACCTGACTCGGAGTGAGATGAAGAGAGACAGAGAGAGCGACATGGAGAGGTGAAGAAAGAGGGGAAGGAGGGAGAGCAGATAAACCATAAATTAAATCATTTTAGAACAAAAGAAGGGAGTTGCTTAGCAACCAGACAGAAGGAGGTTACCAGGAGCAACTGTGGTGACCCTAAGCTTGACCCCAAGCTGAAATGACCCTAACCATCACACACACACACACACACACACACACACACACACACACACACACACACACTGAAACATGTTAATACACACATTACTAAACCCTTAACTGCGATTATGAAGGTATGAGCAGATAAGTGAACGAGACAAACAAATAATCTTTTGTCTGCATCGTGTGTACTGTTTGTTTGACTGTACGAGAACCGCTTCGCTCGACTTACATGATAAAATGTGAATCATCAAACTCAAAAATGCTCAACACCCTGTCAGTTTAAATCATATGGAAGCACTGAATGATCACACACACACACACACACACACACATATCTCACCAGGCATTAACAGTAATTAACTGTAATGAACTGCACTCGTAAGTAATTATGGTCAGGCCACACGGTCCTATTGGATCGACAGGCTTCGGTAGATTTATTGTTCACAGAAGCATCTGCTGTTCTACTTAGCCAGGGGGTTAAACAGACACATACACTTTAACACATGTTATATATATTTTTTTACCTATGATATGCTCTTGTGAAGTCACTGGAGAGAAGCACAATAGCAGGATATCACTGATGGTACAGGAATACTTTAGGCAACAAATCCATCCCTCACGATTCAGTGACGACCAACACAGCAGGACCTGTTGGTTGTCAAAATGTCTTGACAATGTTCATTCGGCAACGTGATCGATGTTGGAACACTATAAGTATGAGGGTAGAAGAAAGTACTTTGATAAAAAGAGGTGGGAGCTCCATTGACTACATGACGTTCGGATAACGTTTTACAAGTCACCCTGACACAATTCTTCAAAACATGACTTCAAAACAATGTTTATTAATGGCGCTTATTTTTAAGCGGCAACTGAAATATGTCCTTAAAATGTTCGTGCTAGGTTTTAAGTGTGATCTCCTGATTGACAGCCGATCGGCAAGCATGTGAAGCACAGCAGACAGAGCTACTCTTTCGATAACTCATCAATTTTACACCTCTTCTGACCTTTTCTCCTCTTCGGACCTGAGCCAGGTTTCCGGTCCAGGATTTGAACCCAGGAAGGTGTTGTATGCTAGCTACTGATCCGTGAAGGAATATGATGTTGAAGGTTTAAACAAGCAATTGGGGAACAGCTGGGGAAAAAAAAATTATATACGAGTGTGAGTCAAATATGATCCGCACTCTGGCTAAAGAATTAATTTTAATTAACTTTTAGAAAAGATAAATCCATCATTTTTCGACATAACCTCTTTGTTTATCAATACATTTTGTCCATCCGTCAATAAGCTTTCGTATTCCCTCTTTAAAAAACGTTTTAGACTGCGAGTGCACTGCTATCTTCACTTCACTTCATCAGAAGTGAATCGTCATCATTGTAGGGCTGCTTTCAGGGGACCAAACGTGAAAGATCAACACTATAGGGAGGATGCTTTAACACCGTACAGTGTGAAAAGCAGATAAATGCGGAGGTGCATTGTCATGCAAGATCACAGCGTTCTCCGTTTAATCCAAAGTTTAGGCCACAACTTTTCAATAAGCGTCTCACTGTAACGAGCACTGTTGATTGTTCAATCTTTTCCTGGTAAGGTGCCAATACTGGCCCTTGAGAATCCCAGAAAACTGTAAGCATCAATTTTCCAGCTGATCCTTGACTTTTGAACTTTTTTTCGTTTTGGTATTTTCCTTATACCATTTACTTTCATATAAACAACCCTTACAAAAGCAAAAAAACGAACAACGTTGCCAGAAGTTTTATTTACAGAATGTACAAATTTTAAGGGTCCACAAAAAGCTGTAGTTTATGTCACAACAGCGTTATCAGAACAGGACATGGAGTAAAATTGAACTTCGATGCATTGCCGGTGTCCAGTTTAAAAATTGTGTAAAACATGACCACTGTCTTTGTTTTTTTTTTTTTTTTTTTTTCGTTTTTTTTTTTTTTAAGTCATCATCTCCTTCAATCATCTTGCTCACTGTCCAATGACTCCCAGAGAAGCCGGGCTTCTTGAAGCAACGTAGCAAATGCACACCATCCAAAAGACTACCTCGACTGAAATTAAAACATACTGTGACATGTATGAGTCCCATTAAACCCCAGAGACACTGGGTGCCAAAGGGTTTAAAATGTGAGGATTTCCACAGGCGTGAACTTGAGTACCTAATAACCCAAATATTACATTTTTAGTGAAATTTTAGATGAGGCTGGGTTTCCCTTGCAGTCTATAAGCAGTCGCTTCTGATACTGTAGGAATGTGGCACTTAATGTCCAAGATCCGTTCTGTGAAACAGAATGTTATGCAGTTTACGCACGGTGGCTTAGTGCTTAGCTCTGTCGCCTTGCACCTCCAGGGTCCCAGTTTGATTTCCACCTTGGGTATGTGTGTGGTGGGTTTCCTCCGGTTTCCGTCTAAAGTCCAAAGACATGCAGGTTTGGCTAACTGGTGTTTCCAAATTGCCCCTAGTTTGTGAATGACAACTGGGCTTCGAGCTGGCCGCTGACCCCTTAAGTAACTGCTACAGAAATGGATATATCCCATGCTTGGGAGTATCCGTCTCCCGACAAAAACTTAAAAATTAAGCTTCAGTTTATGAGTTTGACATCATGAGCAATATCATTCATTGTCACTGTTTAATAATCATTTTTTCACTTCCAAATCAACACTTCTCCTTCGCCTCTTCCTGCTGCCATCACGAGCGCTAGTTTCGCAGCGGTTGGGAGCCACGGTGCACTTCACAGGAATATTTTTGTAAGACAGCTAGACGGTGCTCTAACACTCAATAGACATGCCAGCACTTTGCGTAAAAGAGGCATGCACAGTACACAGACAGTGTGCAGGAAGCTGCTGTGTTTGTCCCGTTCCGTAATTAGGGATTTCTGAACTCGGAATATGTGGTCAGCCGTGCAAACGGTTATTAAGTGCTGCTTGCGTAATCACGCACACTTCCATTCGTGTACACATGAACGCGGGTTAATCGGCCGATGAAAGATCAAACACATGCAATGCTTATTTTAAGCCGGTATGAAATATTTATCACACACACACACACACACACACACACACACACACACACACACACACACACACACAGTCTCTCTGTCTTTCCCCATTCCGTCACACTTCTCCTTCACCTTATCTCCTGTTCTTCTTCCTCTCCTGTTTCTGCCATCTTTTCACAAGTCTGTCAGTAGTTCTCTGTTCTGTATCACTCTATCTCTCTTTCTGTATTGCACACTTTCTCACAGCTCTGTCCTATTAACTGTGCTCTTTGATTCCCTGCTTATGCATCTACCCTTTCACACACACGCACACACACACACACACACACACACACACACACACACACAATTCAGCTTGTTCTATCACACACTGACTGCCTCATCGCTCTCTCTCTCTCTCTCTCTCTCTCTCTCTCTCTCTCTCACATACACACACACACCCTCTGCAGCAGGAGCATTCCCCAGAGCCAGACAGCAGGAGACTATTACACTCACAGACGGAATCTCTCCTCCAATTTCTCTCCAATTTCTGTCTGCTTCCATTCCTTCCTCTCTCCCTCCCACTCAGTGCTCTATCCATCTTTTCTTTTCCATTTCCTCTCTCTCTCTATCCCTCGTTCCCTGCCTCTCGTTTTCTCCATCTTGCCTGCCCTTCTTGAGTGGATGTAATTGGTATCTATGGGGTGCTCCCCTAAGACGGCATTTAAACTGCATCAGAAATAACAGGGACAGCGCACAACTGAGCCAAGATCGGTGAGCCAGCACAGAGCCTTTCAGTGCGAACTCATCTGCTGGAAAGAAACGCGGCCCTCAAACCAAAAAAGCTGTACTCTGTTTTTTGCATTTTACTTTTTTTCTTTCTTTTCTCGTATCCAATACTGCAAGCCGTGCCAGAAAAGAATTGATCTACACATTGCAGCAGAAACCCAGCAGCCTAATGGAGGTCCGAGCAATCAAACGAGATAAACATGCGAATCATTCAGCACCAAATAATATTGCGACAGCAGACCAGAGCAATCGCGCCCCACCAGGCACCAGCCAAAGAGCAACATTCAAATGAGTTGCAAGCCCTACAGCAGTGGAGAGGATGAACAAGGGAGGGGGGAGCGGAGTAAGAGTGTATGTAAGAGTGAGAGCGCGACTGGGAAAATTAGTAAGGTTAAGACGGCGAGAGAGAAACAGGATAAATGAGAAAAAAAGTGAGGGAAAAGAGAAAGTTTAATTAAAGCTTGTGTTCCTTGGAGAGTGTTCAGCGCTAACTCATTTTCACTAATCAAAAATACATGAGAGAGCATGTTTCACGCAGTCAAATGTAGGATGATGAAATGACATCCATCATAATCAGGTAGCGAAAAGTGACAGGTTAGGTCTACGCAAAAACAAGGTGGGAGCGGAAAGTGGGACTGACACAGCCGCACTGTTTAAGGTAAAAACACAGGGAGATCTAGAGTACATGGAGCTGGAAAAGCTGAGTCTAGAGCATGATGGAGATGAAGATGTAAAAGATGTAGTATCTAGAACGAATATATTTTTTAAATGTGTTCATGAATGTACCTGCGTTTAAGGGAATTCACAAAGAAACTGAAAACGTCATTATCAGAGGAGCATGATTCTGCATCTCTGACTTTCTGACAGATTCACAACCGACACACGTTGAGAGAAAGCGGGAGACATCAAGATGTCAATGTCTGTGTGAGATTATGTAGCATTAACACTTCCACAATAGCAAATTCAAAGCTTTCTTCTTTTATAGCACTGAAATTATTTTGACATGCCATTTCTTAATCAAATATGGGAAAAAATGAAGTAATATGGTTCAATAATTAACATCATAGTTAATAATTAACTTAATTTACCCATGAAGCTTCTGGTGCTAGCGATCTGACATCCTAACGCTCTGACGCCTACTTGTACTTCATATTCCCTATCATTACCTTTCAGTCTTGTTATTTCTATTATTGTCGATTCATTAAAAGAAGCAGATTATCCAGACTATTCTACAGCATTATGCCTGTTTTTTTTTCTTTACAATAACAATGTTACCTTTATTTCACTCAACTCACTAAGTACAGATAAGCCACCATGCTGCCTCTCATTATTCAAGGGTTATACTGTATCAACCAAGACTAAAAATATCTAATAATAACTATTAAATTAATTCTGGAGATCAGGGTTTTTTTTTTTTTTTTTAATTAACTACCCCAAACAGATGGAAAGAAACAACAACATGGTGCAGGGATTCATTATTTGGCATCATTGGTTTAGGGAGTCCCAAGTGTTTTCACTGGAAAATGCTCAGCCTATTCTAAGGAGACTGCCATTTTAAATCCTTCCATGGATAATACTGTATATAGTGTCTGACTTCATGTGATTTGAAGGTAACACATGTTAATCTTTATCTTTCCCAGTTGGTAGTTGTCATGTGGCTGGAAGAGCTACTAGGTGAATGAGAATTCTCAAATCACAAATTTCAAGTCACCCATCAGCATGAACCTGGATTTCATAAAATATGGTCACTTAACTAAGGACAACCTGAAGTTATAAATTGTTATAAACACCATTGAAAAAACCTGCACACTGTCAGTTTAATGCATTATTACAGATATGGTTTAAGCAGCAGTTTTGATTTTTTATGATTTTCTGCTAATACTCTACATTTCTTTATTAATACCATATACAACTATATCAGATGGCAGCCAGGTTATCATTCAGCCTACACTGTTCATAGTGCATTGCTTATGATAACCTCCTGAAATTAAGATTCCATTAAAAATGCATTGCATTTTACCCGGTTTGAAGATGACAAGTTATTCCCTTATAATACATTAAGGTGACTTTAACGCCTACATTTGCAAGTTGTTTGAAACTTTATAACAACCTGAATGAAGCATGTTCAAAAACATCTCCAACAGCTTCTGACACATGCTAGAATGAAGCTATAACACCCACGTTAACTTGTTTTATACCCTTTTTTTATTTTAAAAAATCTGTATTTATGCTCACTTCATTTTAAATAAAACTTGCTACTTTTCAGACGATCACACATTAAGCGTGTGATCATCTGCATTGAGTTTCTAGTTTAAACATAAGCATTTACGGTGTCACTCACACCACAGCGTGACCTAAGCTACACCCAAAACAAACCAATTCCACCAATCCTAGTTTACACAAATGACTGTTAGCATTATAAAAGAGCAGATTGGTTAGCGCACTAAAGTTATAGACCTGGGCAATAGATCGTTTCGAACAGGGGCACTTGTTACGGTAAAATTAGAAGTCATCCTGCTGAATAGCTAATATGCTGAGCGAAATAGTTTTACACCAATAACAATGTCATTTTTCATAACAGGCTTATAAGGTTTTGTTGCCTCCTTTAACCTTATTGTGTTGGCATGCCGTATGCCCATGTTTAATTACGTAGACTACAGTAGTTGCACTATACAGCAACTAGCCTACAGTACCAATGTTTTGTTTAATTAATGGGAAATCTTGTCGCTATAACCAAGTCATATCATCGTGTCCAGGCCTCCTTTCCATTAGCTTTAGAAACATAACATAACGATCTCTCAGTTATCATTTTCACCTGCTTTTGTAAAAAAAAAAAAAAAAAAAAAAAGCACTTGCTATTAGAAACCTAAAACCTTCATATCTTAAGTTAATCAACAATTAATTTTTAGCAGCTGAAAAGTCATAGCTCCCTTGAAGGTGGTCTCTTCATTATCCATAAAACTCACCATAAAATTCAACGTTGTAGTTGTAACGTCCTTTATCTAAAATCTTATGTAGTGTTCATTCCTCTCTGTCCAACCGTGTCCAAACCAACCAGGCAAATAATTAATATTTAACCTGTATAAAACTTTTATAATAAATTGGCCTTAACTTTCTTTTTCTTGTTATGCCTACAAGGTTTCACAAATCTGTAAAACATCTAGACACAACCACTAAATTGTACATCTATTTATTCATTATTTATTTATACTTTCATTCTGGTAAAAAATAATGAACATTATAGATTTCTGCAGAAAAATTTTTTCTTCTTGCACATTTATTTTATCAACAGCATCAACTTCAACTGTGCTAGAAAATAAATATATGGTTATTCCAGGACCTTTAGAGCTTCCAGACTCAAAAGAGAATTCCTTCTCTTCTTAAACCCATTACAGTCTTCAGTATTCAGGCAAGGTGATCAACTTAAGCAAGTGAGTAAACTACTTATTCTAAAACATGAAATCCAGAAGTAGTATGCAATCATGGCAAAGCCAGAGGTGGGAGCAGTGACTACGGTGACAACAGAAGAAAACCAGTGACTATGGTGAGAACAAGGCGGGGAGAAACTATGACGATGAGGCCAAAGGGGGGGTGACATTGATGGTGAATCGAGGAGGCAAAGCAATGACAGCCAAGCAAGGAGGCAAAGCAATGTCCTTAGCCTAACAGGGAGGCAGAGTGACATACTCAGCCATGCAGGATGACAGAAGAAACATCAGCAGGCTAGGGAGGTGAAGCAATGTCCTCAATGTCATCAAAGGGGCAAACTGATCACCATCCTCATCCTCAGCAGAGCAAAGCAGTGGGGGTATTATTAGGGCAGAAAGGCATAACCAGCCGGGTAGGGTGGTGGAGTGATGTCCTCAACCAGTCAAGGAAGGAGGAACTACATCCGCAACCATGCACAGAGGCAAAACAACATCTTCAGTGGAGCAAGGTAAAGGGGGCAAAGTCATGATCATCAATTGAGCATGGAGGTGAAGCAATGCCCTCATAAAGATATTACCTAGAGATGTTCAAAACCCCGTTCTGTCAAGCCTCCTCTGGGGCTTCTGGATTTGCCTATTCTGGCCCCACGTGCTCACTCCAGCCACTCCAGATTGTTTTGACCACACCAAGGGCCGGTTGTTCTGCTTCCTTTCTGTATGCAGACTTGTCTCTATCACCAATGATTGTGGTGTCATCTGTGAACTACAAAACTTTGACAGGAGAGTCCCCTGAGGTGCAGTCTGTTGTGTAGAGGGAGAAGAGTAGCAGGGAGAGCACACATCCCTGGGGAGCACCGGTGCTAACTGACCGTGTGCTAGACATGATTTTACCCAGCCTCACATGTTGACTCCTATCAGTCAAAAAGCTGGTATTCCACTGAAAGATGTGGTCTTGCACCGCGAATTCAGAGAATTCCGTGTGGAGGATGTCGAGGATAATGTAGCTGAACACAGAACTGAAGTCGAAGAACAAGACTGCATAGGTCCCTGATGTGTCAAGATACTGAAGGATATAGTGCAGTGCTGAGTCTAGCAGTATGACTGTGATGTTCTTCAAGTAATTCAGCACCAACCTTGTCACCAAATACCGTTATTACAACAGATTTCTTTGGGATTGGACGGGGGTCTATTGATGACCTTGGTGAAAACAAGAGCCAGCTGAGATGCACAGAACTTCAGGCAAGAAAGAGAACCCACCATCTGGTCCAGGTGCCTTCTTGGTCCTTTGCCTCTGAAACAGATGACACGCATGTGTTTCACAGAGTGTCTAGGGTGCAATAAGAAAGGCCAGAAGGCGGGATTCTAAAGGTGCTGCAGATTAAATGACTGAGGTGAAGACATTGGGGGTCTCCTGTAGCCGGTGGTGTTCTGAAGGCCTTTCCACACGCAGGATCGATGGCTGAAAGATTTTTTCCCCCAACTTTTCCGAGTAGCTCAAAAAATCACTACATGATTCTATCCCCACTTCTGTAGGCTTCCTTCTTGGCATGACAAAGCTACTTGAGTTTTGCTGTAAACCAGGGTTTATTGTTCTTGTTGTGCAGGAAGTTCTGGTGGGCAAACATGTCTTCGCAGAAGCTGATGTACTGTAGGATGTCACAGTGTCAGTAATTCATCCTGTCTTGTGCATCACTTCGCAAGAGTTTTTGCTTTCCTCAACTGCAAAAAATGTAAATGTTATTTATCAGGAAGAGCAATGGTCTATGTACGGCCAGACCTTTGGAGTGAATGGTGCTTAGAAGAGTCAAAAACTGGCATTTATAGACATTGATATAATCAATCAGCAACTGTTTTCTCATAAACGCAGGGTGTTAGAAGCAGGAAACTATTAACCTTTTAGCTGTCGTTGCATTGACCTCAAATGACTGCGGAATACAAAAGTGGATGTGGAATCTCACAAACCAGCACTAACGCTGACTCTGGAGGGTTTTATGAGCCACTCTACCTTTCGAGATTGTTCTGCAATATGGTGCAGCTCCTGAGGAGCAGTGTAATACACAAAGCGTGCTGAGACATGGCCCCATGGCTCTGATGTTTAGATCATATTCTCATAAAGGAGACTCTTGTCTCTGTTGCATTAGAAAAGGGAAACATGTATCTTTGTAGAGTTTGGGTTGTTTTAATTCATTGTTTTTGCCAATATTAGAGTAGTTCAGTGACTCCCAGTCCTTGGGAACAATTCCTGTGTCTGCTCTATTACACACAGTGTAGTTCAGGAAGGACTATATAATTAGCTATTACATTCAACCAAGTGTGTTAAAACTGGAAAAAAAAAAATACAATATCATGCAGAGCATGGAGTATTCAAAACTGGGATTCTGAACCACAATGTATTGCTTAACCGTAGTGTAATGTTATTGTTATTTTCTTATGAAGATATTAAAGATATGGCAGCACGGTGGCTTAGTGGTTTAGCACTGTAGCCTTGCACCTGGGTCGGGTTCGATTCCCGCCTCGGGGTCTGTGTGCATGGAGTTTGCGTGTTCTCCCTGTACTTGATGGGTTTCCTGTGGGTACTCTAGTTTCCTCCCACAGTGCAAAGACGTGCAGATTGGGCTAATTGGCATCTCCAAAATGTGTGAATGTTGACCAGAAGACCTAACACGGTCGTAAAAAATGATAATAAATACACAGGCAATCACCATTGGCCTGCACTGTCCATAGTTAGACTACAGAGATTCCCAGATGGATTGATGGATGGATGGGTTGATTTATCCACAGATATATCCACAGATACAATGGCGTGATAAAATACATATACTGAATTAAATCATTTAAAAACAATTCTTTTTCCATTTAAAATAGCTATCAATTTAAAAATAAATAAATAAATAAAAAACATTTTTAAAAAATGAATTTTGGGGCTATGGTTTGAGTAAGTCTTAGGATTAAGGTTAGTCTGTAAAAACCACCAGTAAGGAAAGAAATGATCTTACAAATTAAGGAAACCTAGGATATCAGAGGAGTGAGGGTGCAGAAAGTGCTTGTGCAGTGGCAATCAAACGAACATTTATACAGCAAATTTAACATCAATATGTGACACATTCTAAGTGCTACTAGGTGTGATTGAGAAAAAAAAAGCCTTGAATAAACTGCATATGTAATGCAGGATGCAATACATCTGGTTAAACAATATCATCGCTGTAAACATCAGCCAGCTGATAAGAGCAACAAGATGTGAGCACATGTGAGGTTTAACGTAATGCAAAATGATAAGGGGGGGGGGCTCACTCTTTCAGTTTTGTACTTCAACCCTGTGTGTTAAAACTGGACAATATTATGCAGAGCATGGAGTATATTCAAAACTGGGATTCTGAACTACCATGCATTGCTTAACCTTAGTGGATTGTCATTGTTATGTTCTTATTAAGATATTAGAGATATGGCAGCACCGTGGCCTGGTGGTTAGCACTGTCGCCTTGCACCAGGGTCGGGTTCGATTCCCGCCTCGGGGTCTGTGTGCATGGAGTTTGCATGTGCATTATATCTTCTATGACTTAATAATAAGCCCTGTTTTTTTTTTTTACATATATTACCATCATTTGTCATGTAAACTATTCAGTCATATAAAATGAAAACATTGGGTGTTTTGGATTTCCACTGGCATCTCTTACCTTGATAAAAGGTGATGCTTTTCCACAGCTATATTTACACTGATCATATTTACTTGGATTACCCTTGAGCTTCCTTCAAGGTGAAGTGTTAAGAGGAGACGGAAAATAGTATAAAATAAGCTCATCTGACATCAGTCAGCGAAACCTCTGAATTGAAACCAAAAACTCAGGCTTTAAATGTATGATTCCGTGAGATACTGAAATAGTGTTTCATTTTTGCTTATTTCATGGTGTTTTGATCTGTAAAAAAAAGTCTCAGTATAGCCAAAACAAAATGTAAAGAACAATTACAGTGCTTCTGACATTTAAGATTAAAATTTAAATACACTAGTGAGCAGTTCAGAGGACGAATGCATCTTAATAAAGAGAAATGCAACCATGCAGAATTTTTAATCATCATCATCATCATCATACTTATTCTTTATTGTTGTTCCTAAGCATAACAAATACTGGAGTTATCTATTATCATAAACATCAGAAGCTCAGGTTTAATCAGGTTTGTATAAATGCTGAATAGCGTATGAGAGTCCAGATATATAACATGGTTTTATAGCTAACTCTGCATAACACTGACATTTTTTCTACATCAAATCAATATTATGGTACAGAGCTTAAAGTAGTCAGCAGAATGCTATTGTGTGTTTGCGTGTGTGTTTATGTGAGATTGAGACAATCTAAGTATGGCTCCCTGACTAGAGGAATGTGTATGCGTGTGTACATAATGCTGCAATCTTCTAAAATTAGTGCCAAGGTCCTGAAACGCATATTTTTAGAGTACTCATGGTGGCCATATTGTGCAGTGTGCTTTTTCTCTCTTTCCTGCTTCTCTGCCTCTCCCTTACTCACTCACACATTCTCTCTCTTCTGTTATAAACAGTATCAGGTGTGAATCCTCTTTACCCTTATACACTTTGAACACAGCAGAAATCCTTTGAGTGTGCGAATTATTTGTGTGTTCAGCTCTCATACACTGAGTGATTCCAATCAGAGCAAAGCTAATTAATTCTAATATATATATATATGAAAGTGCTTAGATGGCCACGGCACGGGTGTGTATGTGGTCTATACTGTATGTGTGGGTGATTGTGTGGGCATAAGTGTATTTTTAAGATACGAAATGCATTTGTAAATGTTTTAGCATTATTGGTATGTTTAAAAAACAACAAAAATATACATATTGTCGAACCAAGTTGCTATCATACACACATTTTTAAATAAAATTGTGATCACGCACCCTTTAGGGTCCAAAGCCACCATGCACAGTGATGTCATGCTAATAGTTTACTTTTGTAAACTTCAGAAACAGTGGTAGAATCCATACCTAAACTATCTCTTTGTTGTTTATCTAAGTTAGGATCAATGTCCATTAGTGTGTACTACTTGTATAACCATGGATTCAGGGCTTGACGTTAAGCTTTTGTTCAGAGATGTCTTTTCCAAAATGGGAAAAAAAGTTATTTATATGAAGCTGTTCTTTAACAAATTATTGCCACTTTGTATCAGTTTGTAACTATATTTACTTTCATCTAATATTTATCCTATAATATAAAGAGAGTGGGTACTATCATTAAAGGACTCTCTTTGTGTTCTACTGTATAATGTTCTATCTGCAAAGCATCGATCACTATTTAGAATTTACACCGGAGGGCTTTGACCATTTTAATACGTCAAAACTCACTGCTCTGAGATTGAGATAAATTGAGATAAAAAAAGCAATAGAATTTGACATGTGTAATCCTCACATCTAATTATTCTATTACAGACAGTCTAAAAAACACAGTTCCAGATGCCAGATACATTGAGAGGTTTTTGTAACTGTTTAAACGTAATGAAAAGTCAATATCTTTATTAGGTACTATGAAAGCAAGCTGGTAACAAGAGATGTGTTTTTTTTTTTTTTTTTTTAATGTGGAGTGTGAGAACTCCATAAAATATTTACAAAGCCTCCAAAAGAACCATCACATGCCACCTCCGTCAATGCCGTTTTAGTGGCAAATAGAGATTGTACAAAATATTAAAATCAGGGGTGTCAGTAACTGTGGTAAATAAAAAGTAATTATTTCTTGATGAGGGACTTGTTTTTCTCTAAAGTTCAAATCATTTCATTTATATGTTAGATTTTTCAAATTTTTTTCCAATGTGAGATGGAGCTACTTCATCAAAAGAAGAATTGTTTCTAACACTTTTTTATTAATCTTTAATAAGGGGTGCCAATAATTGTCAAGGGAGTATAGACAAGTTTAAATATCCTGGCAGAATTTGTGAAATATTGGTCATTTTTATAATATATATACAACCACAATGCGGAGTGAGAGTATGTAACAGAGGCTTTCCTTTTTTTGTCCAAAGCAACTTACAAAAACATCATGAATTAGCTACAAACCCGGGTCTCCTGTTCAAAACGCAGCAACACCAACCACTGGACCAAATGTACTTCTGTAGCTATGGACATCCGGAAAAAGCTGATAAAACCTTTGTGTGTTATGCCGTATAATCATTCGGTTCTTCTCATTTATATCAATGGCCGGAAATTAATAAATAAACATGATTAAAACCTAAACAATGGATATAAAAGCTGTACAAAAGAGCACCAAGGAGGATCTTAACAAACATAACAGAGATGGAACGATGACGATATGTCCACAGGGCTGAGAGGAGAAGCAGCTTCAAATTTAATATGGAGTAATAATAGAAACTGTAATAAAGATAAAACGTAGGAAGAACAATAATGTGCTTACGCATGCGCAGTTACTCTAATTACATAAAGATTAAAAATGGCAGCTATCACAATCACGTTTGAAATATAAAGAAGACTGAGATGAAATCATTGCTGCTAATGTCTTTTTACATTATGGCAACCTTATGCCAACCCTATCTTGCTCCCATAGCTTTAGGTCAGCAATCATCATTCAGCTGATAAACCACAATTATTTCATGGTAATTGAATTTTATTTCATCTTCCATGTTTCCTTCCTTTTTTATGGCAAATGAAACCACAAAACTGTGTCTTTCTCCTGGCCATAGCAGCCCCAAAGAACTTCACTTCCAAACCCTGCACATCTGTTTCTTCACATCTGTGTGTTTTTGTTTTGTTTCGTTTTACGTTTTAGCCAATTTTAGGTGATTGAAGGAACAGAAACTCTCATTAGCAGTGTAGTTGAGCTGCAAACTGCAACAGTCAATCTCTGGTGGTTGAGAAATCAGGAACACAGGCCTGTTGTTAAATCAAGTATACAGCTTCTGATTGGTCAACAAACTCAACACAAGGCATTGGCCAACAGTGACAACGACAATAACGATTATATAATAGGCTAACAACAATAACTTTCAATTGTCTGATTGGAAAAGTGCATGTGCGTGTATTCCACTTGCTTGAACAAAGAGTTTATTGTCCTATTGCCTCTTATACACTGATCACCCATGAAATTAAAATCAGTGACAGGTGAAGAGAATAACATTGACTATCTTGTTACAGTGGCACCTGTCAAGTGGTGAAGTATATTACACATCAAGTGAACATTCGGTTCTCAAAATTGATTTGTTGGAAGCAGGGAAAATGACCAATTGCAATGATCTAAGGAACAAGGGCCAGATCATGATGGCTTAGACGACTGGACCTCTACAACACCAGGTCCTGTGGGGTGTTCCCTACATTCAGTGTTACGCAGTGTTATGGTTATGTTTAGCATTTAATTGAAATAAATTTACTCATTTACTAAGTTATTTTCTAACAACAAAACTTGTGTCACAATTATTGACATCCCTGGAAATGCTAGTTAAACACAATGATAATAATAATAATAATAATAATAATAATAATAATAATGTGACCATCAACTGGAAGGTACCCATGCATGTTAGAAAGCAAGCTGTAAGTTCAGGGGTGTTCATAATTGTGGCACATTTAATTTTGTTAAAAGAAAATATTTCTTGATGTTTTTTTTATTTTTTAAATAATATGATTATATACACATGAGCTGACAGACACAGCTTTTAATATCTATTAAGGGCAAGTTTCCACACCTTTGACTTTCGTAAGTGTAATTAGCAAACCTGCATATAGTCCTCTGGACAATTATTGGCACCCCTTGTTAAAGATGAGTAAAAATGTGTTAGAAACAATACAACTTTTGATAAAGTAGCTCCATCTCACATTGGAAAAAAAAAAGAGAATGTCTTATGGTGTGTTTCAATGAGTGTTTCAGCTTTTGAAAGCCCCACGTACATTTCAACCTGGGAAACACAAACCTGGCTGAGTACTGAGCTATGGGCGGCAAAAGAACTGTCAAAGGATCTTAAAGAAATGTAATAAATCAGGAAAAGGATATAAAAGCTATCCAAAGTGGTCAAAAAAATATTTAAATGGCAATCTCTAGTGTTCAAACTTTGAAAAAGAAGTGGAAAATTAGGGGTTCTGTTGATATCAAGCCATGGTCAGGTAGACCAGCAAAGATTTCAGGCAGAACTGCCAAGAAAATTGTTCAGGATACAAAGAAAAACCCACAGGGAACTTAAGCTGAAGTCCACGCTTTTCTGCAAAATAGTGGTGTTACCATTGCACAATAAGAAGGTACTTAAAAAAAGACATGGGCTGCATGTTCGAGTTGCCAGAATAAAAGCTGTTACTGCGTAGATACCAAGAAACAGCCCACGTTATGCCAAACAACACCTAGACAAGCCTTAATACTTGCACAAAGTCATTGGGATGATGAGGTCAAATAACCCCCCAATTTAAGAACCGATTTTCTCCCTAATTTAGTCGTATCCAATTCCTCCCTGTCACTAGGGGGCTCCCACATTAAGCTGCTACTACCACTCAGTCGGGAGGGCTGAAGACTATCACGTAGGGATGTAACGGTATCAAAATTTCACGGTACGGTAATACCTCGGTATGAATGGCACGGTACGGTATTTATTGAA
>JAQMYG010000018.1:11725824-11741700 GCA_030014215.1 Clariallabes teugelsi
TAGAAGTAAATTTAACTAAGAAAGAATAAAATATTTGTACAATACAAAATATACAATATATGAAAAATATAAGAAAAGTAAGAATAACCTAGCTGTACAATATAGAAAATATAGAATTATGGACTTTTTGTATGGAATGAGTAGTAGTGTAAGTGTTTAAGTAGTGTAAATGTTAATAAATAGGATGTTCATAAGAAGGTATCTGAAGCATAGGTGATTCAAGAAAAGTTCAGGGTGAGGGTTCTCAGTTTTTTAATAATATTATAATTATTAAGATGCAACTTTCCCCATGATCAGGAGTTTGAATTCAAAAATACAAGTTTCAAATCGGACGCCACAACCATGCATGGCCATACTCTCACCCTGTCGCCCTATTAGAGCAAAAGTAGTTAGTAAGTCATGGCCATCTGTGAGCTAATGTATGTGAAACTGGGCAGTTAGTGCTTTCACCTCAGTGTTACATTGCCTTATGGTGCTGCATGAGCAGCAGATTGAAATGATGCAGCTGGCTGGCTGACTTCACGTCTTGCAGGAGGCACATGTTAAACTTAGTTCGTAGCTGTCCTTTGATGGGAAGAGCTGACATATCTGTGCGAACTGTCAAAATAATAAAAGAAAAATCTCAAAAAGTTTTTTAAAAATGTATGTGTCTCTAAGGGAGCTTTCACATTAGGCTCAATTGATTTGTACAGTTCCCAGGAACGACTGCTCCCCCTCTCCACTGGTCAGCATTCACATTGTTTTTTTGTTCTCCATTCTTGGGTACACTTGTGTGTCACATACACAACCATACGCAGTATGATACGCAGTGAAATTCTTATACTGTACGTCTGCCTGTGACTTAAAAATGATGATTTCACTATGATAAAAGAAATTGGACTAAAATAAATTAAAAAACATAGAATTTTTCAATAAAAGTGAAAGTAGAATGAGAATTTTAAAAATTATAAAATGTTATGTTGGAAATTTACCATATGTACAATATATACATTAAGTTACAAAAATAAATCAGAACTAAAATAGAAGGGAATAAATTATGCAGGATTTACCGACTGTACAGAGAGAAATTATAAACTCTGAGCTAAGTGTAAAAATATGTTGTGTGGGTATGACAGCAGCAGTATGACTGAAACATGAAGTGTGAAATGGAATGGTACTGATATGTGTGCTAGCAGTGTGGTTTTCCATGTTCCAAAGTGTAGTTAGTCCTTCCTCATTTATGTGCAAACGGCCAGTGTGTAAACAAGAATGAGAAATATCCAGTATGCACCTACTTGGTTTGTGAGCCACCATTAAACACAAGATGTAAGAAAGTTAAATTCCATACTATGACTTTCACACTATGAGTAATATCATTGATATTTAGGAACAAATGTTAAGAGCATCACGTTCACATGCCTTTCTACTTTATTAGATACAGTATCACTTTGTAGGTCAGAAGATGAGATTTCCGCGCACACAGAGATTTCAGTGAAAACCGACAGCACTGAGACATCGTGCCTAAATAGCTATTTAGTTTCATGCTCAGGTACGATTGGCTTCCATATCTGATTCGATCAGACCACCTCTGCAAGCGGACTCGGGCATGGTTCCCGATCATGGAACGATTGTGTTCTCACTGATAAAAATGAACCAGACATTGGTTCAAGTGCTATGAAGCAGCAACGCTACCCTATATGCCACTTTTTATGCCTTATAAAGTAAATACTTTAGCAAAGATAAATGATACAATATACAGTATGTTTCATATTATAGTCATGCATATTTTAAACAAGTATATTTAATAAACTAGGTGATGTAATTTTACTAAAGCATAGAAACAATAAAGCTTAAACTGTGTTCTTTTGATCTTTTCACAGACACTAGAGTTGATATAACAGTTAAATGCACTGTTACAGGGTATTTGATAAAGTCTGCTTTGACAAATACAGAGATATAAATACAGTGGTATTAAATTAAATATACTTTGTCTGCATAAGCAATTATTCAATAAATAGAAACCAGTTACATTTAAATGCCTAAGCATTAATGTTCAGTTTAGGCATGTAAATAGTACATTTAATTGATTTTGTTTATTTGTAAGAGTTTCACATTACCACTTTCCACTTACATAAAATACAGACACATATTTTAAAAATATATAGATTTTTTAAATATGTTAAATAAATGTATCATTAATTAATTGATAATTAATTCTAATTAATTAATTAATTAATGTTCTGCAGCAATTGTTAAATAAATTAAAATTAAATTATTAATCTATCATAACATTTTAGAACAGGCCCACAATCCGACATCAATCTTCAGGTTATTCCACATCTAGCTAGTCCTGACGGTTACACATATTAGCACACAAGGACTATGTTTCTCATATTAAAAGAGTTTCAATCCAAGCATCTACCAACATTTGGGCTCTTAAAACATTTAAATAGCATATATTATTCGGGCTGTTTTTAATCAGAATGTCTGAGTCAGAGTGTCTAGTGGGAATTGTCATTGTGATCTCGCAACCCAGATCGCGTTTGACGTGAGGGAGCGAACTTCTGGATTTCAGTATTACTTGAAAAAGCTTACATGGCAAAGAAGGGCAAAAAAAGCAAAAAATATTTTAATATCCACCAGTTATATATTTTAGTGTCCACTTCCAGACAGGGGAAGAAAGCAAGAAGTTACAGTGTGTGCATGTTCACGGCGATCTAGGAGAAGAGCTGAGGCGAGGTGGACTACGCGGAACTAGAGTCAATAGATTTAGATCTACAAAGTTGCCATCCTGACAGGCATGTGTTTGTTTAAATATCCTTTACTACACTGTAAAACCTGATGCTCAAAGTTATTAAACATACTGAGTACTGTTAACTTAAATAATTACAATTAGTTCAAATTAACAGACCTTGATGAGCATTTAGATCTTTTTGGTATTTATAAGTTTGAAGAAATGACACTTTTCAAGTTAGCTGAACAAATTTGATATTTAAAATATCTATAAGTACTTAAGTAACAGTAACTGTCACCTTAAAGTTCCACCAACTTACAGTAAAATCTTTCAGACTAGCGATTCGCCTGCCATGCGAAAGGCCTGGGTTCGATTCCCAACAACTGGATGAAGTGCATGTCTCAAGCCCAGATAAAATGGGAGGGTTGTGTCAGGAAGGGCATCTGGCGTAAAACCTGTGCCAAACTTGTGTGCAGACCAGATTGTCTGCTGTAGCAACCCATAGCCGGGAGCAGCCGAAAGAACAACAACAATTTATTTGATTTGCAACAACTAAAAAAAAAAGATAATTGCTATTAAATAGTATGAGTTAGGCGACTCATTAATGCAAGTAAAGAACGATTAATATGAATGAGTACAACAAACTCAAAACTCATAGTTCTGTTTACTTAAAACTGGAAACATCATTACTTAAAAAAATTTATGTAACTGATTACCTCAATTTTTTTTTGTGAGATAAAAACATTTCCGGAAGTATCCTTCTACAGTAGAATAAAAAGCATATTTTAAAAGGAATTACTTAGTACACTTTTTTAAATAATACATTTAAGTAGGCATGAGCGGATGGTCTACTCCAGATGGAGCATACTAATAATTCTTAATCCTTAAATCTTCCTTGTCGCTTTTAAAATGATTTGTTGTAGTGGAGAAGTATGTCCATTCAAACTCTCCATATGCACAAGCCACATGTTAAGTAGAGGATCTGTGTCAGACAGCCTGTAGCAAAAGTATCAGCTAACATGGCTCGCCAGTCACTGCAACATCCAAATTGGTTCCGCTAACACCATTGGGAGGGAAAACACGGTTATTCAGTACCCTGATTGGTTACGGTAGTGCTTGTTGGAGTGTTGTTAAAGGCAAACGGAACAAACTCAACATTACAGCTCTAAGACGAATGATAGCTTGAGGCATATTAACACCAAGAGGTTGGGTAAGATGAGTGGAGTATAAAGTTCGATTAAGAAATTGCTGTGCAGGTCTACAGCTTCACAGTTTGGATATCAAGCATGTAATGAATCCAAGCAAAACTGTATTTGGAATGTTCTCAGTGTTAAAGATATGAGAAAACACAAACTGTTCATAGATCCGTTTTACAGTCTGGCATTAAAGCCTCTCATTGCACAATAATGATATATGCCATAAAATATGTTTGAATATGCTGTATTAATTTAGATGATTCATTTCAAATGTCTTCTTAGTAAGGACATGCATTTTACCGCATTCCACCACATTCAGCATTGAAAATAATATAAAGCAGTTGTTAGATGTTGTTAAATCCAGCTACAGGAAATGCCCATGTTCCATAAAACGTTTGGCTGCGATTAGGTACCCCTAGCTAAAAAGCAAAGCTCCCATGTGCAGTGATGTCATATAATTAGATCATTCATTCATTCATTCATTCATCTTTTATACTGCTTATCCTGTACTGGGTCGTGGGAGCCTGAAGCCTATTCTCTTTGGGCATGGACAAAGTGCCAATCCATCGCAAGGCACACACACACACACACAAACAGAAAGGTTCTTCTTAAAAGTCATTATCTGAGTTGGTTGCATTAGAAAACAAATCGACAACAGAAAACACACCTATGTTTAATACTGCAAGTAAGAGCATTTCCGCACACACACACACACACACACACACACAACCACACACACACACACACACACACAATGTTACGACAGCTCACAGGACTGGGACTAATTATCGGTTTGGCCATAAGAAAACCACATGTTAGTGAGGCTATTCGGGAAAAAAGCTTCAATTTACTAGGTCTCATGAACATCGGACTAGGGAGCAATGGAAACAGGTCATGTAGTCTGATGATTCCAGATTTATCCTAGCCCAGAGCTAAGATAAATCATGGTCAGAAGGGAGGTCACAAGAGATGATGCATCCATCATGCATAATGTCTACTGTACAGTAAGGCAGTGGGTGAGTTTACATGGACCCCAATGTTCTGAATATATTTAGACATTAAAATGATTGGTTGTAGTGGAGTTATTTAGAACAATAGGCCAGAGGAAAAATGCATCATGTAAACACTTCACTCAGAACAGCCTTGCCTGATCTCCCTATGAATTCTCAAATGGAATGAGAAGGGAGTTGTAAACCTTCCATTCATTAGGTACTGTATATTAGCCATGTAAACACTTGATCTGATTCTCTCTTCTTTTCCCCATGTAGGGGTTACCTTAGATAACATGACAAGTTTCCAGGAAGGAGATTTTTTTGTTTCCATCCCCGGTTTGTAAATTCTGTGAGACCAACTCTCTCCCACCAGTCTTTACATTCATCCACTGTCTCTGGCTGAGAAAGGGCAACTGATTAGCTCCCCATTTCATGTGTAGTAAAGCATCTAATCGTAGATGAGACTGAATTTATATAACCAATCATAATGCAAAAGGCAGCATTGGTCAAGTCTAGGATCTGCAACATTGCTTTTTGATGAGCCATTTCATCATCTTTAGATTCGAATAGCCTTATATGGGCACATGGAATTTTCTCCCAATTTCATTGTCTATACTGTATACCATTGTCTATATCTACTATGTATCCTTGCACGAACCTAATTTGAGGAGTGGGGGTTATAATTATATGTTTACAAAATAAACTTATTTTGTTTTGAAGTTCATTGTTAATGGGTGCTAATGAAGAGAAACATTGAGGAGAATCCGGTTCTCAGTAGGTCAAGTTGTAAAGTTAACCTCTAGTGGTTTCTTACTGATATTATTTAGTTGTTTATATAAAAGTATCACGATATAATGCAATATGTAAATTTTTGCCTTATACCGTGATACTTTTACGCATAAATATGTTCTTATATTTATTTTTATGCTTATGCATTGTTTTAAATGCAATCTTAAA
Source organism: Clariallabes teugelsi (assembly GCA_030014215.1). Classification (NCBI taxonomy): domain Eukaryota; kingdom Metazoa; phylum Chordata; class Actinopteri; order Siluriformes; family Clariidae; genus Clariallabes; species Clariallabes teugelsi. Next base: position 11,731,683 of record JAQMYG010000018.1, read on the forward strand.
CTTCTTTTGGGAAGATGTTGTAATAAGCCATTCTGGGTTTCTTACCAAAACATTCAATATGTTTACATGCGCAGTTAAATTGAGCTGCAGTTATTGCTCGACTAGGCCATTTAAGTGCACTACTGTCCTTGTCCCAGTGTACAAGTACAGGAGGGTAATCGATTTATTGTCCAAGTATGTCCGACTTTGCTACGATAGATAGCGATATGTCCCCTTTCATCTTGTTAGTATTGGACCTTTTCCCAGGTGACCTATTACATCACGGACCAAACAATCAGCAAACAACTTAGCTACGGGCAAACTGTCGAGCGGAGAAAACACTCTGTACATTTCCTGCGTGCTGTATGCTTTGCTTTTTGTGCACATGAGATGCATGCTATCCTTTGGGTTTATGGTGTTACCCAAAGGCAAATGACACTGCAGCATTGTTAGCAGCTTCTTCTTCTGTTATGCATTTTGTTCAACTTCCAGGTCAATGCCCACGGCGGGAACTGTGGAGCAGGCTCACATTTTTGTGCCCGACTAAGGTTTACGTGCAAGAGTAGCTCGACCACCATCTAGGTGTGTCCAGTTTTCAGAAGTTCGATTTAGTACTATATCATACAAGTTTACATGTATCTAAAAAGTCATGCTTTAGTCGGACTAACATGAAGCCATGTAAGTCCTTTTCTACATCCTAGTGAAATACTTTTTACCAACACTGTAGAATTTTTTTTATTTTGATGTGATATCACATATACTGTACTAAAAAAAACTACTTGGCCATTAGATACATTTTTGCTACATTTTATCCGTTAAGATATCCCTTAAAGTGTCCTAGTCCAAACCTCCTTTGACTTAATAATGCCCCTATGCACAAACTGAGATTCATGAAGTCATGGTTTACCATGGCTAGAGTGTAAGAAATTGAGTGGCTCTGACCTCAACCCCTCTGAATACCTTTGGGATGAATTAGAAAGACAGCTGCACTCCAGACCTCCTTGCCCAGCATCGATGCTCGACCTTTCCCACTTTTATGTCTGAATTGGCAAATTCCCACAGCCGCTTTCCAAAATCTAGTGGAAAGTGTTTATAAAAGGGTTGAGGTTATAACAGCAAAGGGGTGACTATAGTACATCTGGAATGGGATGCTCAACAAGCACATATTGGTGTAATGGCCAATGGGCCACAAAATTTGTATAGACCAAAAATAATGTAAGAACAAAATCATTTTACCCACATTATTGTACACCAATAAATTAATACAGCCACAAAAAAAAGCACAGTTCGAATTCATTTTTAATGTCAATTGTTTGTACAAAAATTATTTGTCTACATGCAGAGGTATATTTTTACTAACATTTACGTATCAATTTTTACTTAGATGATTTGCACACAGTCTTCTCTGAAAGTATTGGAAGAGCAAGACCATTTATACACTTTAAAGACAAAAATGAATATGTGACAGTAAAGCAGATTTTTAGCTTTTCTGATATTTATATCTACAGTAGATGTGTTAAACAACTTATAATATGTTACCTTTGGTGGCGGAAGAAAGAAAAGTAAAGCAACAGACAGTCTAAAGTAAATAGCACTTTTTATTTGCATCAAGCCAACATCCTACTGGCATCACCGGTTTTGTGTGTGATGTTTCAGGGTTGGATTATAGATTCTTTTAGTTGTTGTTTGTTTTAGGGGTTTCTCTCTTTCACCTCGGCAGGAGGTGAAATGAATGCTCTATAGGGTTAAGGTTTAGAGATTGATTTGGCCAGTTTAAAGCCTTCTATTTTCCCACAACAAAGTCCTTTATTGTGCTGGCATCCACTTGCGGTCATTGTCTTAATGCTGCATGATAAAGTTCCTCCCAAACTAATTTGGTGCAATTGATCCCTGTAATTTGGCAGATTGAATGTTACTCGATTCTTTCTCATAAATCGTCAGTTAATATAATAATATAGTGAGCCTGTTCTATATGCAGCCATGCAAGTCATGATGCTGCTCATGCCTGACTGATAAGTTATATGTGTAAGATCAAAAGTAAACCCTTTCACCACACGTTGGCCGTTCTATCACTTACAGGTTGAGGTTCATCATGATTCCATAACTTTGTGGCTCATCTCTGTGTTTCTTTGCTTATCCAATCTGGCCTTCCCATTCCCTTTTGCAGATGGGAGGACTGCATCTTATGGTATGGCGTCTATATTTCTGTTCTTGAAATCGTCTTATATGATGGATTGTGATACCTTCACCCATGGCCTGTGGAGGTTGGTGGTGATGCCACTGTACTCAATGGTTCTGTCATCAACTGCTGTTGTTTGCCTTGGCTGACCTGTTCAAAGTCTTCTTGTTATTACAGTGGTTTCTTTCTGTTTCCTCACATTACGTAATGTCGTATTGGCTGGGCCAAATGCTTGTGAAATTTCTCCCAAAGACAGCTTTCCTGTTTTCATATTGGTTTATCCTTTTTAACAAATGCAGTCTTAAGAGACAAATACCAAGCCTCAAACCAAGACTGGATATTCAGAGTTATTCATTGTGTAATTAGTCAGTTAGCATTTCAAATTCAATTGGAACAAATCTCACTGCTAGTTTGCGTCACAGTTGAATGCTTTGTGTGTTTCCTCCAGGTACTCCGGGTTCCCAAGGGACATCGTTGCAGGCTGACTGGTGTTTCCAAATTGCGCTTATTGTATTGCCCGTAGGCAGGGTTTCCTCCGCCTTGTGTGCCGAGCTCTAGAGCCATCCAGGCCTCCAGAGACCGTACATGTGATAAGCTGTAAATTAATTAATAATTTAAAATGGGTGGGTGCAAACAAAGGTACCATGGTCTAGGTTGTTAAATCTGACTTACGTACTAATAATATATAAATAACCCATTAAAGAATCAGGTTAAACAAACTTTAAGGTCGTTTAATTGTGATTGTATCACTCATACTGTACATTAGTGATGGGACTCGGTAAAAGTAATTATTCCTCAACTGACTGTTGGTTTGAGTAAAACAATCAATGATTGATTACTAATTGGTTTAACCGTATAATACAAAGCTCATTTAATAATTTGTTTTTTTTAAGTCTGTCAAACACAAACATATCAAAACTGAGGGCCATATAAGTTCATTACCATACGTCTTAATCTTATGTTTTCTTGCTCTGCACCACCAAGAAATTTGTCTGACGGGACATGGGTACAATATAATCTAATCAAGGCCAAATTCCACAACCCTCGTTCTGGCCAAAAAATGCATTCCAAAGTTCAGCAGAGGCTCATATGAAGTTTCTGCAGTCCTACTGAGCTAAATCAAGTCAGCATGTTTTAAAGGTATTTAGTACAAATTTTACTCTTTTCCTGGGTAGCCATATGGCTAGTTCTGAATAGTTCATACATAACTGTGTAGTGAGCTTGCACGGTTCTTGACATTATAAGCATGCTCTTTCTCCTATGCAGCAATTACCCGGGTTTGCAAAAAAAAAAAAAAAAAAAAAGCTTGTTTTTGGAATTTTAAACAAATATAATCTATGTATTACAATTATACTTACTTTGTTGTATTCATCAATTACCATTTTTCATAACTGATTTTCACTTGAAATGCACAGAAAAACAACTGATCATTGATCATGATTTTTCCATAAATATCATATAATCACAGCGATTTGTCAATGATTAAACTTGTTTATTTATCAAATAATGAAGTAAACTTTATTTTTTACTGTTCTTAGTTACATTTAATGTTCAGGACAGGGGACTTTCCAATATTATTAGGCATTTTGTATTTTCCATATTATTATGAACCTATCACACATGTTCAAATAGTACAAAATTAGATACTTGTTGCTACTGCAAATTAATCAACATCTAATTTGTGAATTCATAAATATTGTAATTATATAAACATAGTGGTATAAACATTGCAATCAAAACATGGTCTCTGTTAAAAGAATAGAAGTGTCATCTCTAACACCACATAAATGCTTCTTAAGATTCCAGCACCCCCGATGCAATACACTTCCCTGCATCCTTGAGTAAATCTTGCAAATCTTGCAAATAATGCAAAACATTCATAACACAATAGCCCTAGGACTTTAAACCAACACAAAACAGGAAATATTGAAACAACCCTTCCATAACGCTCCAAATTAGTTTAAAGCTCCTCAGACCCATATGCAAATTAAGTTCAACAGCTTGGCACAGAGTGCTATAATTTCAACTTCATGCGACTGGTTTCATTTCTTTGTGCAGTAACAGTAATCTTTGATATTAAACCTATAAGAAAACAGAGTGACCACTTCTGATCAGTATGCATTGAATGTGCAAGAGTTCAAGTAAACATTACTATTTCTCAACAATGAAATCAATGAATGAGATGAATGGAATGAATGAAAACATTTAAACCTGAGACAAGAAGCAAATGCCAATTCATGCCCTAAGTATCTACTTTTATATGAGAAATTAACTATTACTGCATCACAAATAAATGTGATGATGAATTCTGGAATAGGGAATGTTGGGCATGAGGATGAAAATTTGGGACCTCAAGCAAAACAAGCTTAATAGCTTAGTATTTAGTTTCATTAATTAAAATATGCTTATTTTACAGTGGGCGATCTGGCCAAAATATCTAGTCACATTTTATTCATGCTATATTACAATTTCTCTGTTTAATTACAGTTCTTTTTCAGGGATTTTAAGACAATGTTGCAAGTGACTTAACAGAGCAACCATAAGTTCCCTTTAAGTCAAAGTAAAGCTTTACAAGGAAGCGTAAATAAATAAATAAATAAACCAATAAATAGCTGACCACTCACCGTATCTTTTCAATCAAACTGTAATAATGTACACTAAATCTAAACAGTATTTTAAAAATAATACAGAATTTAATTTAATTAACATACATAATCTACTCATTTCTTCAGTATTTAAAATTGCAATAAATGGAAAGATGATTGACAGGGGAGGAAGCATTTAAATATGTTTAAATATTAAATATGTTAACAGTGCATAGAGTTGATTTTTCATTTAATTTCAGTTTGAAAATCATGTTTGGAACTTTTGGTTTTATTGATTTTCTCTCTGAATTCTGTGTACAGCTGAGGAATGGGTGTGTTAGAATAACATTTGTGATTCAGTAACTCATAACAAGCATTATCGATTTTTAAAAGTCACATAAAAACAGCACTGTCTACCCTTTTAATGAGAATTGCATACTTGGCCAGGCAAAAACCAACAGGACATCAGTATATATATATTTTGCATATTGTTGAACAATTCTTGTTAAAAGAATGAGCAATGCTTTTTCACCTCGCTCCATTCTCTTAATTATTTTCACTTTTGTCTCCAACGTTACTGCTTGGTGCTTCTTAGCAGTACCAGCTTCATCGCCGTTGCTTTTACGCTTCCTTCCGGACATCCTGGGATTTGCGCTGCATGGACAGCCGGACATTGTGATCTAACTTCCACGATCTAACACATGTTGGTATCTTCGAAAGTTCATAACTCGAATGTTCATATGTAGAAGACTTCCTGCATGAAATCACTGATTTCCTTCAAGTGTCTCCCTAAGCAACAGTAACAATCAAGGTGATTTTCATTACTGGTAACACAAAGATCAACTCAAGACCTATTTTTCATTTAGAAAATAATTCAATGAAATCATTTGTTGTGTTGTAGCATAAATGTTTTTTTTTGTTTCTTAGTTATTGTTTTTTTTTTTTTTTTTCAACAATTCTGTCATTGAATTTCAAATATACAAACATGGCAAGGTGGGATTTAGTCCCACTTTTCCCACTGCTTTCAGTCTTGAATTTTTCTGTTGTTCATACAGACTAGCAATAATCAAATTCGTGTAATCAAATCATCAGTCAAAGTGCTCTGCACAGATTTACCTGTGAACCTCAGGATGATTAGAATCACATGATGGCACAGGTACAAAACATTCCTGTCCTAGAGAATAGCTCGGTCTGTCTGTCTATCTGTCTGTCTGTCTATCCATCGATTCATTAATCCAAACATGTATCCTTGTGCCTCTGTTATCAAAATCAGTCAGAGGAGAACAAATTGTTTGGTATAAAAGAATAAAACTTTATTAAAGGTTATTAACAGAGTCCAGACAGGATTACAAAAGATCGAAAGCATCAGCAGTCTACTCTGACCTCAGAGACAAAGACAGCGAGAGGAAGAAATAGCATCCGTTTGCTTTCTTTCAGTCTACCCTTTATTACAGCTATACTTCCTGTAAGTCTGTTCTAACTACTTTCAAGGTTTAAATTAACATCTTATGTATTGCCCTAAGTGTACAAATGTATTATCTATGATATGTAATGTAACAAATGGAATTATTCTCGACATGCTACAAGCAACAGCTAACTTCGAGCATTGTACTTTTCCATAGTACAGACCTACGTTCCGAGTAATGCATGAAGAGCAATACTTCTAAACTCATAGAATACAAAAGATATTAAATGATTAATAATAGGATCAAAAGGGTATACACAGCTTCTGTTACTTAATATGATCCCAGATGTTCAAAATATCTGAGATGGGGTAGGAGGGTGATAGTGACCTTGTCCCTGGTATTTCCTTTCATTTTCATATTTAGAAAATAAAAAGATCAGGGACATGAGATTGTAGAAACGTACTGTACAGATATCTCTCATGATGTTGTGAGCTATTTAAAATGTTAAGAAATATTTCATTTTAAAAATCCACCAAAAGCTCAAAAAAAATGTAGCATGAATATTTTTTCTTTTACATTAGATTTTTTTTTTTCATGGAACATAATGCCTGTTTTGCATGGCTACAAAAACTTTCTTTGGTCTAAAGGTGGAAACTTGTGAGTGATTATTCTGACTTTGCATTGCCTAAGGCCAGAAGTAAATGGTACTTACTTTACCTAGCCACTTTAACTTTCCTCACTTTAACCTGCTCTGTTGTTTTTAAATGACGCCACACCTGCTACTTCATCTTGCCACACAGAATGCCAAAAGATCGTGACTACTGGTAAAAAGAGATATACCAAAAGCCCTGAACATCAAGACATAACTCAGATCACAGCCAACTCATTTTAATACTGAAAAATTATGTTCTATTTGAGCAAATAGTGGCTGAAAAAGTGCATTTTCATTCACATTGACAGCTTAAAAGATTTATGGATTCTTGGCTTCGCCAAAAACAAATCAATGCATTTCGAGCACCTACAGAAAAGAACAGTTCAAAACCTTATCCAGGTAGAAAATCCAAAGCCAGGGGCTATTACTACAACACCAAAGCGCTACACAAAACTACATGTGTGCCACATGGGAAATTTCCAATGTACGTAACTTAAACGGACCGGTTCTCTACTTATTATTACAGTGGGTAATCACATATTCAACACTGCACGCACAAACACACAGGTTAGCATGCAGCCCAAGCACCAAGATGTGCAATAATGAATAATTCAGATGGAACTGACATGCTGCAAGAAAATGTGCATGGTTTAACTCAAATTTGGATGTAAAAACATACAGCAAGAGGTACAATGAGCTACAGACCAGCAAAATATTTGAACGCCCTTGGACAGAACATGTGCATTGTCCCATCAGCTACAGTATATTTTCATACTGATGAGGCAATACCTGCTTGATTGCGTGTTTACCGTTCACATCCAAAATAAAAGAGATGCTAGACATATACATAAATATTTCATGGTGGCATAAATCGAACAATGTAGGCCCAGAGAAAGGTGTTGGACTCATACCAAAAACGTATACCTGGTAAGACCGCCATTGTCACTTGATGAACCATTATTTCACATAATCTGCACACATCTGCATTACATTGCAAATAGAACTTAATGTGATTCAAGTCAGTCTATAATTACTTAGTTGTATTCATGGAAAAAACAACAACATTGAATAATGGATAATGGTTGCTTAAATCAAAATACTGTTGTCAGTTATCTAATCACTTTCTTCTCTTACTCACTATACTCTTATGGCCTTGGCAGAGGGATTGTAAAAGTGACATATGTTGCTTCAGTTGCTTAAATGGCTTAGCTTGAGTGGAAAATATGAATAAAAAAACAATCACTAGGATCATCACATATAGAAGAAAATAGAAGTGTAAAAAAGCAATCTGGTTTCACATTTATGAGCCATAACCAGACTCCAGTAGTGAAACGTTGTCAGTCATTCCCAACATTTGCAACGACTGGCTACACGCTGACTAAATTTCTGCAGAGAAAGAAGAAAACATTTCACAAAGAGGTTTAGATAGCTAAGCACAGTGTACATGCTGATAAGTCTTAAAGGTTGTCTTAGTGCATCTGAAATCATATATCTCACAGAGTAATAACAAGGGAAATAAGACTTGAGCAAAATACTCATAACCAAAGCCATCATGAACGTGCTTATATATATATAGATTGCTTATATATATATATATATATATATATATATATATATATATACTGTGCTAAATCACTGGCTGCATTATTCAGTTATTGATCATTTATCAAGATCCACATCGTGTTGTTTTGAATTGCATGTCCCTAATGACAAATAGTCAAATCTGCTGTGAAAACACTTAGATCACATATTTTCACAGCCACAAGCACTTTACTTCCACATATATCTCACATGACCAAATCTTCTGAGGATTTTTCACAGGATATTTGCCCATAGCGCAGGAACTGTTACCCATCTGTACTTCAGCTTCTCCCTAACCCTTCCTCAACCTTTTCACATCAATGCCCAGCTGATGAACAGGGAAGCTCTGTCATACTGTCAAAAAACTAATGAAGGCCATTAAAATTAGTTAATTAAACGTAAGCTTAAATGAATCAGAGAATGTAGAAAAGCTGACACACAATCTCTTTGTTGAACAGTTGATGACTGAAAGTGTCCTTAAATGAACCAAAGCAGGCAATTCCAATGACGTGTTAATTAATAAAAAAGGGAAGTTCCAGCATATTTTCACTTTATCTGATCCGTCATTATGCCATATAGAGTGCATGCATACATACATACATACATATATTCAATGTGTAGCCAAAAGTATGTGGACACTTGATTATTACACCAACACCTGCCTGACTACACCCCTCCTTTCTCACAAAAACTAGGTAAATTGAGTTTATATGGTCCTATCCAAAAGTATTAGAACAAAAAACAAAAATTAGAATTATTTTGTGGTTTGTGATCAAACGATACATGTGTGATGATAAATTAGAATTTAAGCTTTTCATTTCCTGATGAGGTATCTTGAACAACTTACAACATGGCACCTTTTGATTGAACCCACCCATTTCTTTTTTCAAGTAACCAAAAATATTTCAGCATGTGACAGATAGGTGTTTCTTGTTGCCCACATATGCCCTGTTAGACTGACTATTTAAACAATTTATAGCTCTGAATATTTATTATTGGTTTAATCTCTGTGTTTTGCTTGTGATTTTTCCATTTGTTGTGGAAAAAAAAAAAAAAAAAGATAAACCAACATGTAGACCAGAAAGCCGTCCATGGTAGAAAAGCAAGCAATTTTGAAGCTAAGTAATGAGAGAAAATCACTCAAAGCCATTTCACAAGCATTAGGCATAGCCAACACAGCATTTTGAACAGACATGGAACATATCAGCCAAGAAAAGCAACAGTAGTTAATGACAAACATTAGAAAAATTATAAAGAAAACCTAAAAAGACATCACAACCAACCTTCACAGGGCAGGGGTAAAGGTATCACAAAACTCTTAAAATAGAAGCCATACCACAAGATGTCATCCACCTATCATCACTAAGAAAGGCCAGACTGGAATTTGCAAAAATAAGTACAGAGATGAGTGACAAATGTTCTTAGAACCAAGATATTAGCCTCTATCGAAGTGATAGAAAGGCCAAAGTGTGGAGAAAGGGTATGCTCATGAGCCACATACAAGCTCATCGATTAAGCACGGTGGAGGCAGTGTAATGGGCACACTGATCTTTATTGATAATATAACTCATGATGGTAGACGGAGAATGAATTCCAAAGTCATTTTACAGAGAAATGCATCCAATCTAAATGGGAG
>JAQMYG010000018.1:11741800-11758102 GCA_030014215.1 Clariallabes teugelsi
AATATAACTCATGATGGTAGACGGAGAATGAATTCCAAAGTCATTTTACAGAGAAATGCATCCAATCTAAATGGGAGACACTTCGTAATGCGGCAAGACAATGACCCAAACACAATGTAAACAAAAGATATCATCAGAGGAAAAAGTGGAAGGTTTTAGACTGGCCAAGTCAATCACCAGACTTTTACTTCAATGAGCATGAATTTCACCTTTTCAGAAAGAGACTGAAAGGAGACACCATCTAAAACAAACAACTGAAACAATCCGATGTACATGCCTGAATGAAATGTAACAGTTTTTTGATGTCAGCAGTGGTGGGCACAGTACACAAATCCTGTACTTGAGTAAAATCAGAGATTGCCTAGGGCAAATATTAGTCAAGTTCCATTTTACATGTCTACTTGAGTAAAAATACAAAAGTACTCATTCAAATTTACTCAAGTATCCCAATGTATAGCTTGTATTAGCTCACAGTAGTCTTTTCCATAGTAAAAAATCTTGCTCTCTCCTTCCTGAATGTGAATGTCCTTCTCGAGTGTGAACGTTTGGGCGCTGTCAGCAACCAGCTCCACTTTTGATTTCAAACACCTGTTACATTACAAGACGTGTCTTGAAGGAAAGGCAAGTCAGAAAATGATGCATAATAGTCAGCAGGTGGTAAAATTACTGCTTCAAATATCAGCCACCAGTGTGGTTAGATAATGCAATGGCATGCAGAAATGTATCTAAGTAAAAGTACAGATATTTCCTGTACTTTCGAATGGAGTAAAAGTAAAAAGTTCCTTTTTTAAACTTGGGTCAAACATTTCGGGAAGCCTTCTTACAATAAGTTGATGGAATTTTAGCCATGGTCCCATGGTGCTTATACCATGAATATGAACATGGTACCTTCAGGCATTTGGAAGTTGTTTCCAAGGATGAACCTTATTTTAGTTCCTTACAGTAGATCTTGGCTGGTTTCTTTTAATTTTCTCATGATGTCAATCAAAGAGGCACTGAATTTGAAGGTAGGCCTTAAAATACATCTATGACTAAAATGAAGTCAGTTAGCCTACCAAAGGCTTTTTAAGCCATGACAACATTTTCTGGAATTTTGTAAAATTCTGACCCACTGGAATTGTGATCGATGGAATTATGAGTGAAATAATCTGCAATAAGGTGGCATGGTGGCGTAGTGTTTAGTACTGTTGCCTTGCACGTCCATGGTCCGGGTTTGATTCCTGCCTTGGGTCTGTGTGAATGGAGTTTGCATGTTTCTCCCCGTATTTGGTGGGTTTCCTCCGGGTACCCCGGTTTCTTCCCACAGTCCAAAGATATGCAGATTAGGCTAATTGGTGTTCCTAAGTTGTAGTGTAAGTGTGTATATGTTTGGGCACTGCGAAGTATTGGCACCCCTAAGTCTCCTGGGATAAGCTCCAGACCCCCATGACCCTGTATACAGGATAAAGTGCTAAAGACGATGACTGAGTGAGTGAGTGAGTGAGTGAGGTCGTGAGAGATGATCTGTAAGAATAATCTGTAAACCATTGGTGGAAATTGCTGGAATCAATTGGTGGAAAAATATTGTGCCATACACAAAGTAGATTACCTAACCGGCTTGCTAAAAACTGTGGTTTGTTAACCTGAAATATGTGGAGTGGTTAAAAAATTATTTTTTTTAAACAGTATATGTGCTTTGATTTACTTTAAGTATATTTGTTCCTATACCTCTGCTCACCTAAAAGCTGGGAAGTGTGCCATCAAATGTGCCATGTTCTAAGTTGATGAAGAGCTACATGTAAATATCAGGTAATAAAAGCAAAATTTCCGATCTCTCCTTTATTTATCTTTTGATCTCAACAGTGTAATATCTTCAGCGTGTAGCAAAAACAAAAGAATTGTCCTTGCTGTTCTAAACCGTTATCGAGGGGACTGTATATCATGAAGCTCTTAAATTAGTTCTGGTACAAACAGTTGCCATTAAAAGTCACATAATTAGCAATTAAAGTTTCAAATGATTTAAGTATAAATATACCCACAACAACAAGTTAACAGTTTCCTCTTACTATAAAAAAAAATGTGTTGCAATTATTGCCAATGATAATCTCACATAGGTTACAGCAGTGGTTCCCAGCTCCAGTCTTAGAGGACCAAATGCCCAGAACGTTTTGGTGTTTTCTTGGCTCCCAGCATACCGGATTTATCTAATCAGCTAATTATCCGATTTTTTCCCCCAGAATTGTAGCGTTTGACAGAACAGGGAAAGCACTAAAAAAGCAGGACATTGTGGTCCTCCAGGGCCAGATTTGAGAATCACAGAGTTGGAGCACAGAGACTGAAAAACACTAAGGTATTTGTTTAACTGCAAATGCACTAAAGACCTCCACAATACCCGAACTCCCCAGGATCTTATGGGACAGGGAGAGGGCCCACAGAAACTTAGGTTTATGTTTGTTCAATCTTGCACTGTCAACGGTTATGAGCTACTGTATGTTTCCCAATATAGCAGTGAATCGAGACTTATTAGACATAACAATGTGTACAAACAGTTCAAACTGCTCAGGAAATAAGGAATAATGATAAGCTTCATAAAAAAGAAGAGAGTTAAACAAGACACAGACATATCTTCTATAAAAAAAAAAAAACAAGATTAATTACTCAGAAAAAAGTAACTTTTTTTTAACAAGAAAAACATGAAAGACCTGTGAGTATGCCAGCACACAAACATCCCCACGGACAGGTGGAAACAACAAATGTGTTCAGCTTTGTTCAGCAGGGGTGTGAATGTTAATATTTACTGATTTGCCTGTGGTGAATAAGACCACCAAGCAGTGGGCAGTATGAACAAGCACAACCTCTAAATGATTTAGTCTAGACTTACACAAAAACAACTCTTTGTATCTGGGCAGACTCGTGCATAGCCAGAAACTGCCCAGATGCGACCAGCTTAAGTACAATGGTCAGCACATAAGGATATATGAATTAAAGGTTCCATATGTTTATTCTCTTACTAAATGTAAGAAGTTTTTTTTTTTTTTGCTAAAACACAGCATCGGATCACTCTGAGTCTTGAGCAATAGTGTGAAAGCAAGCATGGAGGTCCTCACCATCCATTGAGATACTATGCCATTTACTCAGTGACTGGAAGCAAGAGATCTCCCAGGGAATAATGAGCTCTAATCCACAGTCCAAATCCTCTTTCAGGTGAGTCATGTGATGCTTGAAAGACCTCTATTGGGATTTTATGTAGTAAAAGAAAAGTGTGAAATAGAGCTGTGATGCTTATTTGCTCAGCAATATCCTGACAAACCTAAAGCCTGCTTTACAGCGAAGTCGCAGATCATCGTTACAAACCTAAGCCAAGTCACACAGTCAAAATGTAAGATGCTTTCAATATCAATTTTTTTTTATATTGTGGAGGCTTTTTAGCTCATTGAGAACAGTCCTCTTCTGAAAAAGCTAAACATGCGTGTCACGAACTAGTCGCCCACACGTTTCGCAAATATACCCACGCTGAGTTTACAAAAATCACCTGGAACAGCAGATGTACAAGTTTTGTGTATTGCTAGATTGGCTACACTGGTTAGAACTAAAATGCAGAAAGAAGAGTGCACCTGCCTCTAGAATCTAGGCTGATCCTGAGCTCGGGTTACAGCCTGTGACCGGCATGCTCTCCCTGCATTTGCGTCGGTTATATTTGCATTCTAGTTTTCTTTGCATTCGGTTTACACCCACTCTGCAAAAACATGCAGACAGGTGGAATAGCTATGCTAAACTGCCAATAGGAATGATTAAACGTGTAACCATGTGTGTGTGAAAATTGTGCCCTGCAATGAACTGACATCTCCTCCATAATCAATTGTCCTGTCTTTACCAGGATTAGTTCAGGATCTGCTGCAACCCTGACCAGGATAAAGCAATTTCTGAATAACAATTAATGAGTACAGAAACAAAGCTGCATTGCTGAAGAGGCAGAACCATATGCTACCTCTCTATGTCTCTGGTACCTGCCAGTTGAATTGTGCAAGCTGAGCTCGAAAGCTATGGTTTGACAGCTTTTATATTTAACAAAAAAAAATTGTCTGTCTTTGTTCGGTACTTTAACCTGCTCCACAGTGAGAACCGGAGAAAAAGTTTGCGAGGGAAAACAAATGCTACACCAGTTTGTGTTTGGCAGAAGCAGAACGTCCAAATGTACCTGACAGCTCTATAGGGTTTTTCAATTTCAGTGTTGCATTTCAGTGTAGCATTGAAGAGACAACCCCCCAAGATGAACGCTGTTCCAGCTTAACAACATACTGTGTTATGCAAGATTATTCGAAAAAAATAATCTTTTTCTAAAGTGTGATTGTGTCGAACAAAGGACTGCTTTCTTGAGTTTCTTTCTTCTGCAGATTCAGTGTTAATAGAGCTCGCAAAACTAGAAATAATTAGCACTATGCTGAAGTGGGTGCCTGGAAACACAGAGGCAATGATACATCTGCTTTGGTTATGCCTACAGCTACACATAAAATATCGCACATTTACTCATGTCACTCTGCAACCTACAACGAGCTAAGCCTGCCGTGGATGTCGAGCCTGAGAGCGATGGTCACATGGAAGGGGAAAGCTAGCAACAAAAATGCACACATTAGCAATTAGGAATTAACAAAGAAAAAACTGGCAAATGATTCTCCTGTTGTGTTTATTAAAATTACATTTAAACTACAGCTAAATGTTTAATGCCGCTGGGGATTGTGACAAGTACAAAAATAATCACAGTCTAGCATGTAGCATGTTGAGTACAGACGTCATTAGCAAATTAACATCTAGTACTGTAAGCTTAAGGCCAATACACTCACCCAGTAGTTTATATGTTGTGTACTGTATGGTGTATTTCTTACAGAATTCCATTAAACTTATTTGCACATAATTTAGCTGTTGGATTACTGCAGGATGATTGTATGGATGCTTAAGCACCTTACAGTTAATAAGAGTAAAGCACACAGTGTGAAATAAAAAAAATGTAGTTATCCTCATTCTTATTGTTAGTATTTGTTTTTTTCTTTTCTTTTTTATTAATATTCTGCCCTTTGATAGACACGGAAGACATCTAGACTGAATTCCTCTGCCTTGCTTCCAGCACTGGATACATCACAACCCTGCTCAGGATAAAGTGGTTACTGACTATGAATGATTAAATAAATGTTTCTAGATTAAACAGTATTATTATTATGATCACTGCTATTAGTATAATTACTGTTATTTCTGCCAATATGCTTTTATTTGATTATTAGCAAATTAGTACTGCTATTATATTTATGCAATAATTTGCTTTTGCTTTTCTTTCTTTTATTTTTTGGAAACTTTAAAATGACTCATGCAATACACTACACATTCCTACCAATTAAAACTACTTGCAAATGAGTTTAAATAAACTGAGAATATAAGAAAATATACTGGAGATTAGCACTTATCTACTGATGAGGTGAAGATATGGATAACACACAGGTACTAATAGGCACTCAGGCCAAACATACAGTACAGACCAGCGTTCGGAAAGGCAACCACAGTATTGTATCGTATGAAGACAAAAAATTAAAAAGTGGCCATGTTATATTTGAAGTGCATATTTGAGGTGTTCCAGTGAAATCTGTGTGAATGTGTGATCTGAAATTCCATTGGAGGTACAAAAGAAAGGTCTTTCCCCAAGCTCCACATGTTAAATAATGATTCAGACAAATCTCTTGCATTAACTGAACAATACTGAATACTCTCTTACCGTACATGGAGTTGCTCTGAATGGATCCCGCAAGAAGTACCAGGGTAATAAGTGTCGACAGAGGGAATGACGAAAATGCCATATTCACTTGCAAAGTTTCTCTCATCCGTGTGTCTGTTACGTTGAAACCTTGTAAAAACTGAAGATGCAATGCTGATTGAAAGTCTACCTATACAGAGAGAGCAGGAAACACATATAAGCGACACTAATTAGATAATTCAGTCTGCTGGCTAGTTGTTGGAGCATTCTTACACAATACACACACATACACATTTTGACATGATGGTGCACTGCCTCAGAGATTCCATCGATCTGCTTGTGTCACTGGCTGTGGGAGAGGTGACATGACGATCGAATCTCAGTGCAGAAAACAAAAAGGCCGAACCAAAGACTTGGACGAGTTACGATTTTTAAAACCGTTTCTTATAAAACCATGTGTAAACCCTAGATAAAACAGATCCTAATAGTAGCTTGTGATCAGTTGACAATTCCTGATTTTCAAATTTTTATGTCCTCATGTTCACAGGAAATAAAAACAAAATTAGAAATATCGGGTTCAGGACAGAATACTGTATTAAAATGTTCAATTTTAACTAGACATAATAATGGTTAAAAGACATCTGTGAGCTTCTGAGTAGTTAGTATAGTTAATAAACAACAATAAAATATTACCAATTTTTATTTTCTTAGAAAAAGTAAATTTCGGAAAACAAAACTTATCCAAAACCACACTCAACAGCATTATCCCACAATGCCACAAACAAGACACAGCAGAATTAACAGAAACAATGCAAGCTACTTACAATGGAAATGCAGAGAAAGTAATTAATCAGTTGCAGCTATGGTTAGTGCTTTAGCAAGCTAGCTACTTGCTACTGTTAACACATTAGCAACCCAGAGAGCTACTAGAATCTATCCCAGTAACAAGTTAATTCTCTACTGTGGTCATTTTATTAGATTAAGTTAAACTACACAGTTATCTAGCTACATACAGTTTATAACTTATTTGCCAATTACTAAGCACTAGTACTTACTGAATATACTAAATTAACATACATGTCTAAATTCTTTCTTTAATATTAAAAAAATTAATATAATCAATTTATGACTATTTTATGACTTTTATTTGAGGTGCCCGGTTTAAGTTTTAAAAAGGAAACATCAATAGAAATGACACAAATCAACCATCCGGTCTCTCAGGGTAAAAAAGAGATGGATGTAGCAAAACACACATCCCCTCTAGTCTCTAGTGGCAGCCATGTAATGTTTGCACGTACTGTCACAGAGAAGCTTTAGTCTAAGCTCATAGAACAGTTGTAACGATGTTATAAAATAGATGCAAAGTACTGTAGGTATATTATAGATAGATAGATAGATAGATAGATAGATAGATAGATAGATAGATAGATAGATAGATAGATAGATAGAGTTGCTCTGGAAAGCCTAAATTAGCAATTAAAGGTCTGACCTGTACAACATTTTTGTGCAAGTTTGTTTTGTACCATTTATTATGTCATCACAGACTGGTACTATATGCACTAGCTGAATATGACCTACTACTGTACCTACTTTGTATTGACTTCCCATCGGAGGAGGAGTTCACAGAAACTTTGGAAATTCTTCTAGACTGCTTGCAATAAGAAAACGCTTCTACCAAAAAAAAAAAAACGTCGAAATCTATAAATAACAAAGCACTAGCTAATTAATCAACACACACTTTCTCATATTTGTTTTGTGCCATGTAATGTTAGTTTATACCTCTTGTCTGTTTTTTATCATCCATAAATCTAGAAACCTCAGTAGTCCAACTAGACTGTGGAGGCCAGTGGTAATTACCATTGTTTTTATTACCATTTTACGACTGTGGTGGGACCTCCAATCAACATTCAACAGGCATTCATATGGGCATCCCATGGGCAATTTGGGAACGCCAATTAGCCTAATCTGCATGGTTTTGGACTGTGGGAGGAAACCCACCAAGCATGGGGAGAACATACAAACTCCATGCACACAGACCCTTAGGCGGAAATCGAACCCGGACTCTGGAGGTGCAAGGCAACAGTGCTAACCATTAAGCCACCATGCCGCCTCTTTATCTATTATGAACACCAACATTACTAAATATCATGATACTATGATATTTTAGCTCTTTTCAGCTAATGTACAGTATATCATATTCAATACCATATTCAATGTTCATCATGTGGTGTAATAAGGTACATGGTCTGACATAATGTTCACTAAATACAGGCTTCTTGGCACTGTATTTTGATCAGTGAAAAAAAAAATGGAATCCACAGACTTGATTCTTGCTATTTTAGGTGACATTTCTCCTGTCACTAATAGAACTGATAGGACCAGCAATTATTTAGTGCCCCTATTGTCTGCCATTGTTGCAAGTTGTCGCAACTCTGTTATTGCTCTGCGCTGCTTGTGCATTCTTTATCTAAGAGCAGACACGGTATGAATCTAAGGGGCAAACGATGACAGATTTGTCGAATGAGGCTTAATAAAAAAGATGTTTTTGCTGGCGCTGATATTTCACTCTGGGCGGAAAACAGAACTGAATTCACTCTTAATCCAAGACGAACCTGTCGGCACTCAGCATCCACCCGCACAGAATACAGTCTCTCTCTCTTTTTCTCTCAAACACACACACACACACATATGCACACATACACTACACACACGGCTGGGCACGCGCGCGCAATATTGTAGTCGGCTCACAGAGGCGGCTCAAGACACAAGGGCCATAACACACACACACACACACTCATGCGTGCGCACACGCGCTAAGGGCCAAGCGATGGCGTTTCCTCTTGTATTGGTGTATTCTGCAGGAACGGGCGCGCTGCCGGTGGGACGGGTGTTTGTTGTTATTCCGTTCTATGTGTGAACAGCTTGCGCGTAAGGAGTAATGCCGAGGATTGCGATGCAACTTAGTTTTCTTTTCTGGGAACACTGGAGTGGACGAAACAGACCCGCCCGTTGACACTCTCTATCTCTCTCGCTCCTATACACACACACACACACACTCCAGCACTGAGCAGCATTCCCTCGGTACTGACGGTGGGCTACCGGGAGCGCCCTGCCGACACGCGGAAAACAGAAGCAGGTGTGCACAGCGCGAGCTCACCCAATGCAGAAAGGGAGGCGGAAGACGGATGGTGGCCCTCGAAAGGAAATGAGGGAGGGGAGGGGAGAGGAGAGAGAGAGAGAGAGAGAGAGTGGAGAAGGGCAGCGGCGACCAGCCCCAGAACAGCAAGCCTAAGCAGACTTACCTATCAACACAGCCTCCGCCCGTACTTCCGAGTCACGAGTAAGGTGTTTTCGGTACGACGGTGAAGATGCACGCGCATTCCACAAATACCAACGTGAATCAATAACTACAAGGACGCCACCCAGTAACAGACCTATACATCCTATATCTATAGTAAGAAGAATAAGAATAAGAAGTGTGCGCGAGGATGCGTGCACGCGTATGTGTACGTTCAGGAAAAACAGAACAGCTTCTATACGCACCCAGCTGCTGTGTCCGTAAAGCCTCCGCGCGCTGCGTGCTGGATCTCAGAAACGCAATGATGGTGTTCACATTAAACTCCGGATCACGCTTCCCTTTAGCGGGTTTGTTTCTATTCTGTTGTGTTTTCTTGCCTTTTTTTTTTTGCCCTCTCCAACGACTACCGTTTACTGCAGCAAAAACGGTCCTACTGAAAGAAGACAGAAGCTGGGAGGGAGTTAGGGAGGGGAGGGGTATGGCGCGAGGGGGAGGCGGAGAGGGAGGGGAGGGGTGGGGGATTTTAATACGATTTGGCCCGTACCAATCGGATAACAGGGCCAAAGCACACTGCCTGAGAGAGAGAGAGAGAGAGATGATGATTATTATTATTGTTGTTGTTGTTGTTATTGTTGTGATTGTTGCATCAAATATTAGAAGGCTAAAAGCAGTGTTTGGGTCTGTTCCGTGATTAGCGCAGTGGTATGTCCAGGTTTAAACACATGAAGTGGAAAAGGCGGTGGAAGAGCACATTAATCGGTGTCACCACCTAATTACAAAATCCCCACCGAAAGTATCGGAACGACAAGGCCAGGTCAATCTTTTTCTTTTTTTTTCTTTTTTTGAACTATACACATTTGGAGTTCAATTAAAAGCTAAATACTGTATGAGCTAATATATATCAGAGTTTCGTTTTTCATTTCTTGATATTTAAGCACACCATTTACAGCAAGCAAAAATTTACAGTATATAAAAAGGCAAACGTTAATGTTGTTGACCTATTCCAACAGTTTTTCTTTTTCTTTTCTTTTTTTTTTTAATGCCTGGACAGCCTTCAAGGTGCCAAGTTGTATAACTCAGCTGTATATTAGGAATTTAAAGCTGAAATTCTTAGATTTATTCATTATAAATATAGGGCACAAGGTACAGTAGGTGACAGCCTAGATGTATGTTGGGGTAGCAACCTAGATGTAGATGGGGTAGCAATCCACTACATGAACAAGCACACATCCAATCATATACTATTGGCAATCTAGAAATACCAGTCAGCCTATGATGCATGTCTTTGGACCGTGGGACCGGAGTTCTAGGAAACCCTCAAAGCACGGGGATAACATGCAGAGAGACCTGAAAAAGGATTCGAACCTGACCCCTGGAGAAGTAAAGCAACAGTAGCCTATTGTAAAAAAAGAAAAAAAGAATGACTTTGATGTGTGCTCTAGCATATAGTCCAAAGCTGCAATATCTTATTTGTGCAACATGAATAGCCAGAGGTTTTAAGTTAATGTACTGGCGTCATAGTTGCTTTGTAGATGCCAATATGTAACACTAGCTAGCTGTGCTAAATAAATCTACCTAAATTGCAAAACATGAACAGACCTCTCCAAGATCTGATCTGAGATCAGAATCGGAGTGGCAAGGATTATTCGTTTTAACATTCGAAGCTGTCTCCTCGTGCCACCTGTGTGGCCACGCCCCTGGATTAGTGCCCCTGTGAACACTGGCCCGGGAGACGCTCGGGATCAGGAAGAGAGGTGTGGAAGAAGGAGGGAGTAAATGGCCGCGAGAGGATTAAGGATTAGTTTTGCACGCGGATTACGCGCTGTGAGGCGTGGGGTTAAATATAGACGCCTGCTCGAGAGGCAGATAGGCGCGCGTGCTCCTGTGAACCTGCGCCAGCCGCCGGAGCAGAGAGGCGGGCCGTGCACGAGCCACGAACCGACAACCTCAGAGTCCAAGCGACACACACCCACCATCTCTTCTACACCTCGTAATTTCCTGCTCCGCCAACAGCTCGTGCGATGAGGTGCGGGTTGTTGTTGGTTTTTTTCCCCCTCTTTTTTAATTCCTATTTATATAAAGAGATTAGATGCCGCTAGAAACACTGATAACGCGAGGTAATCTTCTTGCCCGAGTCACAAAGTGCATCATATTGTGACAAGCGGTAAACATGCTTGCACGCTAGGAGGAGTACAGTGTTATCATCTGAGCACGTTCACGGGTGTCGCTCACTGCTCGCGTTATCGGGAAAATATGCGAACGTGCAACTCGCAGCTCGGAGCCACTGCGCGCATCAGCTGTTCAGGTATTCGTAGAAAGGGGCGGTTACGTCATTCGGCGATACGGGATATTCAATCCTGGTTTATTTTCATATACATTTCAATGAATGATTTCAGTTTGGGGCACAATTATTTAAAAATGGTAGTAATGCCAGATAAGGTACACGTTGAATCCTTATCTATCTATCTATCTATCTATCTATCTATCTATCTATCTATCTATCTATCTATCGTTTGCATTATCTGACGAAATTCTCCGCAGAGCAATGGATGTCCACGCGGTATTCTGTGCAGGTGTGTGTGTGTGTGTGTGTGTAAACATGTCTTATTTTTAACAGACTTGGGAAAAGGAAAAATAGCCAGGCGCTGATAAAGTGGGGGGACAAGAAATAGAAGCGGCCCAGTTATCCGTTTAAAGGATTCCAGTGAGTCTAAGGTCACGCATAATTGCATCAGATCGACAGAACACTGCTATCACCCTCGTCCTTTCTGTCTCTCCCGAGAGCACTCTGAGATCCCGTATGAGAGAGAGAATGAGAGGCCATTGTGAAGTGACACCTCACTGAATGGGAAAACTGTAGAATGAATACGTGGGTAAATAGATACAGTAGATAGATAGATAGATAGATAGATAGATAGATAGATGAAGAATTATTAAACTTTTATTGTCCAACTGACATATGCCAATAAAATAAAAAAGTATAAGTGAACAGCAGGCTATATATATATAATTCTTCTATATAAACTTTGCATACATCAGTGAGGTAGTTTTACAAGAGTGCAAAACAAAAACAAAAGTCACAGATAACTTAACACACCTGCGTGCTCTAGTTTAAGCCACAGTACTTCTGATATTTTTGCTTTTTCCAGAACATTCTGAATCATTCTGCGTAGGCAACTTTCTGAAGTATACAGTAGTTTGATTTCCGATAAATTACATTCTACCCAGGCTACTAAGGCTCTTAGAATTCTAACCACAAACATTCCATTGTCTATCTTAGAAGGTTTTTTTTTTTTAGGGCTGTTCCAGTTGTGGGCCAAGTGCAAGCACAGGCAGTGTACTCATCCTCTTTTTTACTTCTCTTGAAAATGCAAACATTTTATCCAAGACTTCTACGCTGAAGTATGCATACTTCTGCTTATCTATTCTAGATAATAGTTCGAGTGAAACTTAACATCGGCGTACCTTTTGAATTGGAGTGCTTAATATCAAACAGTTCGGCTGCAAGGGAGCCTCTTCATCACGGTGCGAGAGCCAATCAGTGCACACTCGTGAAAATCAATAGGACACTGATGTCTCTCTCCATCTCTCTGACAGCCCTTCTTTCTGGCTTTCCCTCTATCTCTGTCCACTCTGCATGCAATTCAAGCCAATTCTCTTCCCTTCAGACAGCCTCCTCTGGCAAGGCCTCAGACAAGTACATTATTGCTAAAGCAAATTGAAAGCAAAATGGAAAGGAGATGCTTTCCCGAAGCAGACACGTTGCTTCATCTTGGGGAAAAGACAGTGTTTCTACATTAGGTTCGTGTGTATGTGTATGTGTATGTGTCTATTTGCTTTGCGCTTTATTAGGTAAACCTACTCATTCATGCAATTACCTAATCAGCTTATCATGTCTTATGTCAATAATTTTGACCATGGCATGATTGTTGGTGCCATACAGTCTCTTTTGAGTATTTTTATAACTGCTGATGAGAGAGGTCAATGGAGAATGACCAGGCTATTTTAAGCAGACAGAAGGCCTCCGGTAACTCAAATAACCACTCTGCAAAATTGTCATGAGCAGAAATGCACAACAAGAACCTTGAGGCAGATAAGATATAGCAGCAGATGACAACATCTGATTCCACTTCCGTCAGCCAGGAACAGAAGTAAAACACAGTAAAAAAAAATATAGCCTGCTATGATGACTCCCTATTTCTGCTGAGGCACACAGATGGTAGGGTCAGAATTTAGTGCCAACAGCATAAATTCATCCTGCCTCAACAGTACCTGGTGGAGGTAGCGTAATGGTGCGGGGAATGCCAATGACTCATTCCAATTAATCATTGTTTGAATGCCACATCCGATTTCATTATTGTTGCTGATCAAGTGTACCACTTCATGTATAAAAATCTTCTAAGACTGCTGATATTAGGAACACCATTTATACCTCCTGCTCATGACCCCTACCCCTCTAATATATTCAGTCCTGAATCAGTTAAAGCCTGTGTGTCTGTTTCTCTTAAGATTTATCTGCCCCTGAGGCACAATTCTGTTAAGAAGTCCCATCTGGCCTGTTTAGAGGACATTACAAAAGGGATATTAATATTCTTAGTTTTAATAATAATAATAATAATAATAATAATAAACACCCTAAAAACTTTTTTTTTTTTTTTTACCTGTTATTCAGTTCCCTTTTATTTTACTTTTATACTTTTCTTTGTTTGAGAAACTTTGAGAAACTGATCTATGCCTTAATCCTGCATTATACACAGGAAGCAGCCAGTCTTCATTCTCTCTTCTGCAGCTTGTTCAAAATGCTTCTTGCAAACACGCAAACATGGCCACATCTTCCCTATTCTAGCATCGCTTCATTGGAATTCAGTTTGCTACAGGATTGTGTTCAAGATCTTAGTGCTTGTTTTCTAATCACTTAATTGTTTTAGTGCCTTCTTACCTTGGTCTTACACCCTCACACAATGTCTAGGACACATATATCTCCTCACCAGATGTTCTTAGTTGTTCCAAGGTCTAGACTGTCCTTAGCTTAAAGGAAATCGTACCTTTGTGGTTTTTGCTGTAAGTTTGTGGAACAGTCTGCTTCTCCACCTTAGGGCTGCACTAACATTAGTGACCTTCAACTTCAGACGAAAACACCTTTTTTCTAATTAGATTGTAAACCTGGTTAAGATATTTTCTTTTACTTCTGCTATTTTTTTGCTTATGATTTACTATTTTATGTATTGTGTATTCTTCCTTCATTTATTTGCATTTCTATTTACCACTTTTGTCACCTTTTGCTGTTTTAAAATGTGCTTTAAATAAATCCGACATGAAGGTACCACCCGCAATTTGTAAATGTCTTCATTTAATTATTTTCTGTCATTTTCCAAAGCACCTATTTAAGCAGAACAAAACAAGATGAACCCCAATCAATATTACAAATCATCCAGTATGGCTTTGTGCATCGTTCAGGCTATTTTGTTTCACATTCAGTGTGAGATGCATTATAAAAGACACCACCACCATGTGGTGTTTATTGAGTCGCATCTCTGCCGGGACTCGAACCCGGAGCCTCTGGATTAGAAGTCCAGCGCGCTATTCCATTGCGCCACAGAGACTGGGCCATCAGAGCTGCCGTACAGCGAGCTCAAATTCTGCATCATCACGCGCATCCTCCGTTTCACCAGCATCAGGACCAGTGTATAGCCGCTGAAGTGTAATTCCGTTATGTGACGCTAGGGCGCGCTGGATCACAAAAACAGAAGGCGCAATGGCGGACCACAGTAAAAAAAAAAAAAAAAAAAGACGGTTTAAAAATATTTTCTTTCGGTTGTGTGTATTTAATGCGTCCATGGAACAGGAGCTTTTTTTAAATTTATTTATTTTTTTAAACCGATAATCTAAATAATTTCCACACATTCAGTTCATTTCAGATTATTGTAAACACGTGATGCTTTTCAGGCTTAGGTTTATGTTCTTAGCCTTTCTTTGTGGATATCACTTTTGAGATGCTACGATGTTCAAAAAGAAACCTGGCTGAAATACATGAACTATTTGAGGACATAAGGACAACAACAGGCACAAATAAGGCATATAACAATTTTTGCACGTTCAACCATATGACCTATTTAGCAAATTATCTTTTGCACAGTTCATTAGACTAGATAAGAATGACATTAACATTAAACCTAGGGGGAAAAAACCTACAGATTTCCAACAACAGGAAAATAATAAAAATAACTAAAATCAACCGACTTAAACGAGTCAGTATCACTAGAAATCAGTGTTCTTCGTGGTTCACATCAGAATCAACAATAATTTCAATAAACATTAAAAAAAATTACCAGATTCTGAGGTTTAATTATAAATGACAGAACATTTACACACATCAGTACAACGACAAGTCTCATAAAATGTGTTTCCCTTATTGTTATACCATTTTTAATGATTGTACACGATTACATCATGTCTCACATGCTGATCCGCTGTCCTCAAAGAGTGCAAAAATTGTTTGAATAATCTCTTTATTTTCATCTTCTACACTGCTTATCTAATACAGGGTCGAAGGAAGCCTGAAGCCTGTCCCAGGAAACCTCGGGCACAAGGTGGGGTTCACCCTGGACACGGCACCAATCCATCTCAGGGCACACATGCACCCACCAAACACTATGAATTCACACACTATGGGCAATTTGCAAACACCAATTAGCATAATCTGCATGTCTTTGGACTGTGGGAGGAAACCGAAGTTTCTGGAGGAACAGGGCTAACCACTACGCCACCATGCCACCTGTTTAAATGATAAAAGAAAATGGAATACTTAACAATTTCTATGATAAAAACAAATAATTTTAATAATTAATTTGCTTTTTCATAATAATATTAAATGTTTTGCATGTGTCCCTGAAATTGGCTGCTAAACTTAACACACCTTCACTGTCATGGTGAAATATTAGTAAATATAAAAACTTTTCAGAAATTAAAAAAAAAAAAAAAAACAGCACATAGTCACCTTCAAGAATTAATCACTTTCCTAACAGTCCACTACGTGCTCATTAAATGGTAACTTTAGCCCAAAAAAAAAGTGACGACATGTGCTCAGTTTATGCAACATTCTGATAATGTTACACATATTACAACAGTTATGATAATTGTATGAGAATAGATACTTTGCAGAACTCGGCACAGGAGTAGGCATTATAGACTTATATCAGGGCTTGACCTTGGCACCCGCCCACCCGCCAAATGCGGGTAAAATTCGGCTGTGGCGGGTAATAACTTTAGTCTCACTAGCCACTTT
>JAQMYG010000018.1:11758987-11770637 GCA_030014215.1 Clariallabes teugelsi
TATACCTATGATGAAAATTACAGGCCTCTCTCATCTTTTTAAGTGGAAGAACTTGCACAATTGGTGGCTGACTAAATACTTTTTTGCTGTATATTTCCTCCTACAGTCCAAAGACATGCAGATTAGGCTAATTTGCATTCCCAAATTGCCCGTAGTGTGAGTGTGTGTGTGTGCTCTGCATTGGATTGGCACCACATCCAGGATGTACCCCCGCCTCATGCACTCTCCATCTCCTGGGATAGGCTTCAGGTCCTCGCGACCCTGTATAGAGGATAATAAGCCTTTTGATGATGTTCGTAATTTGATGATATTTCACAAACATTTTTTTTGTAATCAAAACAACAGACTGTGATGTTATAAAAGTCCACAATATAAATTTCATTACCTGTATAAAAATCCAAATGCAGGAGCAAATGTAAATGAACAGGACTAGCAATCCTGATTACAGTGCCGTAGCGAATTCTATTCCCAAGCTGAAATTGAAATTTTTTTTTTATTATACAATCCAGTCTATTTACATGTCCAGTATTTTCCCACTGGTTCATTGTCAAAACCATTATTTTACCACTCATCCTGAAAAGTATGTGGCGTGATGTATTTTAACAATGTACTGAAGATGGTGCTTTAATAGCAGTGCCATATTTCTGTAACCTACAATCAGGTCCACAAGTATTGAAATAAAGCAAATAAAATGTGATTGACATGTGGACTTTCAGCCTTAATTTAAGTGTTTAACAAAAATGTGTAACAAAACATTCCTGTTCCGGAATGCCATCAGCTTCTTTACAGTCCCTCCATTTTCACATGTTCAAAAGTAATTGGACAACTGACTGATTTAAACAACAGCAGTAATTAAAAACTGATGGATTTTGATGGACAGTTAGGACAAATAAGGAGATGAAAGTTCTTGCATTGATTCCAAAGCTTGAATTTGCATTTAGCTGAAGTAGCTGTTTATGGGAAGTCTTAATATGCATCCCATGCAAGTCAAGGACACCATCATCGTGCGGCAAAAAACAGAGACATAGCAAAAACTTTAGGACAGCCAAGTCAAAATTTAGTACATTCCTAAAAGAAGTAATGCACTGGGGAGCTCAGCAACATCAAAAAGTCTTGGAAGGCCACAGATGACTAATGTAACAAAGGTAAATGATCACATAATTCTTTCATTGGTAAATAAAAACTTCTTCACAACAGAAGATTGTATCATCATTATTGCTGTCATAGTCTACAATGAAGAAATGCCTTGAAGAATGTTAATACAGACAGTTTACCTTAAGATGCAAACCACCATCTCAATAAATTAGAATATCATTGAAAAGTTGATTTATTTGCGTAATTCAATTCAAAAAGTGAAACTCATATATTGTATACATTCACTACACACAGACGGATATATTTTAAGTGTTTATTTCTTTTAATTTTGATGATTATGGTTTACAGCTAATGAAAACCTATAATTCACTATCTCAGAAAATTAGAATATTGAGAAAAAATTCAATATTGGAGACTCATGGTGTCACTGTAATCAGCGAATTAACTCAAACACCTGCAAAGGTTTCTATAGCTTTTAAATGGTCTCTCAGTCTGGTTCAGGGGGCCACAAAAGGTCATTGCTAAAGAAGCTGGCTTTTTACAGAGTGCTGTATCCAAGCAAATTAAATGAAAATTGAATGGAAGGAAAAAAATGTGGTAGAAAAGCAACAGGGATAACCGCAGCCTTAAATTGATTGTGAAACAAGGTCCATTCAAGAAATTGGGGAAGATTCAACAGGAGTGGACAGCAGCTGGAGTCAGTTCTTCGAAGGCCACAACACACAAACGTATCCAGGATATGGGCTACAACTGTCGCATTCCTTGTGTCAAGCCACTCTTAAACCAGAGGCAACATCAGAGGTGTCTTACCTGGGCTAAGGACAAAAAGGATTGGACTGTTGCTCAGAGGGCCAAAGTCCTCTTTTCAGATGAAAGTAAATTTTACATTTCATTTAGAAATCAAGGTCCCTGTGTCAGGAGGAAGAAAGGAGAGGCACTGACTCCAAGATGTTTAAAGTCCAGTTTAAAGTTTGCACGTGGTTTGGGGAGCCGTGTCATCTGCTGGTGTTGGTCCACTGTGTTTTATTAGGTCCACAGTAAGCGCAGTGGGCTACCAGGAAGTTTTAAAGCACTCCATGCTTCCCTCCGCTGACCAGCTTTATGGAGATGCTGATTTCATTTTCCGGCAGGACTTGGCACCTGCCCACACTGCCAAAAGTACTAATACCTGGTTTAAGTACCATGGTATCCCTTGACGGACCAGCAAACTCACCCGACCTAAACCCCATAGAGAATCTATGATAAGGAAGATGCGAGACATCTGACCCAACAGCACGGAAGAGCTGAAGGCCTCTTTTTCCTGGGCTTCCATAACTCCTCGGCAGTGCCACAGACTGATCGCCTCCATGCCACACCGCATTGCTGCAGTGATTCATGCAAAGGGAGCCCCGACCAAGTATTGAGAGCTAATGGTCATACTTTTCAGTAGTCCAACATTTCTGTGTCACAATTTGTATTTTTTTTTTTTATTCGTCTTAAGTAATCTTAAAATTTTCTGAGATACTGAATTTTGGGTTTTAATTAGCTGTAAGTCATAATCATTAAAATTAAAAGAAGTAAACATTTGAAATACATCAGTCTGTGTGTAATGAATCCGTATGAGTTTCACTTTTTGAATTGAATTACAGAAATAAATCTATTTTTTGATGATATTCTAATTTTTTGAGATGCACCTGTACTTTTTGTCCAGACTCAGTCAAATGCTGCAAAACTGATTGCTGCACAGTGCTTCACAGTACACAGTACTTCACAGTACAGATGGCTATTGGCCACAAAGTAAATGGAAAGTTCTTAACGGGCCAAATCAGTCAACTGACCTCAAACTGACTGAGCATGCTTTTCACTTACTGAAGAAAAACTAATGGTAGAAAGACCCATAAACAAGCAACGACTAAAGGCAGCTGCAGTAAAGGCATGAGAAAGCAGATCAAGGGGGGAAACTCATGTGGTCATGTCCATTGGTTCCAGACTTTGGAACCAAGTCAGAAATGGGGAAGATTCAACAGGAGTGGAACCAAGTCAAAAGACTATTCCCATTACCCAACCTATATTGTTGAGGAAAGGGGAAAATATTTATCTGAAAATATTAAATATTTTCTACTCACTATAAAAATATAATTTAAATTAGTCCATGACACTGTGGGCATATTTTACAATTTGCTTCTACATTGTATGCTTGCAGTTAATTTATAAAACGTGATAGAGTTTTACCAACATTTATTTCTAACAGGCCTAAGGTCTACTTAAAAAAATAATATAAAGTTAAATAGAAAATTTCAGCTAGTTTTGTAGTCAGTCATGTCTGGTAAAGGAATGAATCTTGGTTTTATACTTATCATTTAAAGACAAAAATAAGGATTATTAAAAATCAACAACAAAAAGACTGAAACATGAATAATAAAATATTTTGCCGCAAATTAAAGTACATAATCCTTATGCATACCACTCGATTGATTTAACGCCAACATTCTGAAAGAAATGTAGAAATCACAATTAACGTGTTTATATTTTAATAATCATTAATTTCTCCCCAGGATTTATAATTCTATAATTTAAAAAAAGGTTATTTTGGGGTTTATGGGGATTGATGGTTGCTGGTATGTCACAGCAATGCCTTTAACTGCTGAGATTAAATTCTTAATGCCTTCGTTAGGTCTAAAACACAAGGGGTGTTCAAGTCAAACAGCAACGTGATGACATTTTTCATGAATAAATGCGTAAAACCGATTGACATTTACAGAAGACTTCAAGCACAGTCCAGGGCTGAGACTCCTAGCTGCAGTGAAGCATCTGAATGGTGCAAACATTTTAAAGAAGGCCATCCATCCATGAATGACAATCCTGGCCGAGGTGGCTCGCAGCCCACTGCAGTGGATCCTGTGAACATGCAGGGAGTGGAACACCTGTTCTTGAAAATTGACGGATAACTTGTCACAAACTTGCCGTGCAGTCCTGACCTCGCTCCAAGTGATGTCACACATGTTTGGGTCATTCTGATCATGGCTCTGGCATATTGAGAAACCTTGATGGTATCCAAGCACGAGTGAAACGCTGGGACAAGTGCATTAGTGTAGCAGGAAATAAAGAATATAATGTTATATAAAAAAAATAAACCAAGTTTTTACTCTCATAACAGTGTTCTGTCATTCTGCACAATCAAAAATCCGAGTTTGACTTGAACAAGGGTATACTTTGTGGATTCAAGTATGATGCCAAGTGGACACAGCAAGAATCAGATTATAGTCAGATCGCGAGCAGTTTGTAAGGTATCTACAATGTATCTACTTGCATTTGAGCACAACACTATGCATTATACCCAAGTACTGTGTATGCCTACATGCTCAACAGCAGTCACCACATTCTCCTCCCTTTGAGTGAATGTGGTTTGTTTTCACTAGTTAACTAAATATTTATTTTAATGATTTAACACTTCTTAACAGTCAAATCAAATAGGGTGTGACTTACTGAAGCATTAATTCAAGGAAATGACAAACATGAAAATTTCATAAATGTGGCTAGCAACAATGTTAATAAAGACAAGTAAATCAATATGACAAACAATGCATTCTTGAGGCCTAAAAAGAAGCATACAACACATCATGAGTAGATGTATTTCTTAATTTACTTTATTAATGAGTCTGAGCCACAAGCAAGACCAAACAAAAACATTTCAATCACCTTCTGTTTATGCTCATTCAAAAAAAAAAAAAAAAAAAGTCACACTTTTCCTTGTTCTTTACAATCAGGTTTAGAGTGCAGTCAAGGCGACTGATGTCAAAACAGTCAAAGCAATGACAATGTAGCCAGAACGGTAGACCTCGGGGATCTTAAAGCCCTTCCCTGCATCCCACGTCTGAAAGCAAAAAAGATGACGAGAATACAAATTAAAAAGTAGCTTCGGACCGCCATTTGACATCACGCAGAATTGCACACTGAAATTACTGCATCGTTCTCTCACAGAAAGTCAAAATTGCAATGGTATTAGTATAATAACACTTTCAATAAATTAGCAGAATAATTTGCAATGTTTCATATATACAAATAAAACTTGGAACAACTTAATGATCAAGTACTTATATCTTTATTTAGAGTTTTGGCAGCAGATGTGCTGTGGGTGTAGATAATGTCCAGATGTTAAAATACATGTGGCCATTTAAATTGTTAACAATTAAACCTCCCACAGTGTTAAATTATTTGTTCTGAGGTAAAAAGCAGATGATAAAAGTTTCAGTGTTTCTGTATAGGAATCATTTCCTGCTGTCGCTGCTGAGTGTTTTGTAAGCATCATCATAGCGATCCTATTTCAAATATCCTGCTGATTTGTTGTTCGCACAGCAATTGTTTTGCTGAAGCGAAACTATATTTCCAATCAATTACACAATTCTATGCAAATGTCACCAGAATCCATTTATTGCTGAAAGCATACAAATGCCTGAAGACACAATGTCATACGAGACGTGCTTGTCGATTTTAGCATGCAGTCTTCATATGGGGTAATTTTATTGCTAAAAGTTTAGAGAGAGTTTAATGTCAGCAGGATTCCTACTCCTCTTTTACAGCTCATATATAAACAAATGTGAACACTGCTCCTGAAGCAATTATCTTTGCCCATGCACTGAACACTATGGATGCCTCTGAAATTATGCTGCTCTCCCATGAATTTCAAAACCGTCTACTCCAGTTCCAATTAATTTGGTTTACTCACAAGCCTTTAACCAATAAAAATGGGTTTTTGGTTTCAACCAATGGAACTGTTATTACTCCCCGACATTCTCTTTGGCACATGAAACTGTGGAGAAACTCATATCACTTTAATGTCTCCTTACAAGTCAAACCTGCACTCATTTAAAAGGGACGTTATCAGGTTTGCACTGAGCAATGATTTAAATTCAACAGAACGGTCTAATGATGGGGTATGTGCAAATGGATGTAATTATATAAAACATTGTTATATGCAAGTATTGCAAATCGTTATGAAGCGCTCCAGGTGATGTGTAAAATATTTAACTGCAGAGATGCCATTACAGATGAAATATGAACTCTTTGGTTTCTACAAGTCATAATGTAAAGAAAATATGACTTGATCCACGTCGCATATTTTCAGTCTTATTAATATCTTCGCAAGTGAAGCACATCGAGAGCTAACAAGCGCTGTTGCTTTTTTCACCTTATAACCTGATGAACCTTTGTTATCTTATAAATATTTGTTAAAAATGGCAGAAACTAAATCCGTGTGCCCATCTTCAAATGACATTAAAACAGGTTAATTAGACAATTTTTCACACAGAGCTCTGCTTCCCTTCTATTCACATCTATAAGGACATTAAAAGAGAGAAAGTATATTTCAGAAGATAGCATGCTGTACCCTGCTGGACAGCACACTTTTGTCCTTTTCCAGTAATTATACCTTGAAGTTTGCATTGATAGATGTTTGTACTGCAGCTACTAGAGGTACAATTAAAAATTTAAGTTGCTAGCTAACAAGTTACCGAACAAGATATACTACTACTTACACCCGAGTTAGACTAAGGTTTAGATTAAGGTTTGCCTTAGGTTCATCATAATATTAGGTAAATCAATTAACTATGCACCAAACACTCACTTTGCCACGGTTTGCTTAACTGACAGACCTAGACTGCTTACGTACACATTGTACCAGATGTGTATTCTGTGCTGGAATCAACTTCTCTGCATTCAGACGCATTAGATCACTAGAAAGACCCTATAAATGTGTGTGTGTGTGTGTGTGTGTGTGTGTGTGTGTGTGTGTGTGTGTGTGTGTGTGTGTGTGTAGTGCTGTGTAATAAACTGGCATCCCATACGTGAACTTACTGAAAGTGACCATGTAAGTAATAAATTTTACCCAGTAGTAAGTGGCAGTGTGGTAGGTGCCATGGACACCAGCACTAACGTCAGAAAGACTTGTTTCATATGTACAACAAACAAGCAGCGCTGGGGCAGGGTGACTCTGCTTGTTGTAATGCGTCGTGTGTGATTACCAGGTGGCGAATTCCGTTGAAAGTGTGGTAGGCCACTGGGAAGGACAAGGCGAATTTGCCTGCGGTAATGAGAGCTGGACCGAAGGAGAGCGAGTGAACCAGATCCAGGTAGTAAGGAAAACTGCCCGGCAACACTAGTGCAGCAGCCGCAAACGCAGAAACACCTGAGCAAAACAGAAAAGCTTACATATTATTATAATTTACACACTTATTTACACAGTAATAATACTGCTAATACTGAACAACATTACACCATGCTTAGTGGTAATAGTTACCAAATATTTATAAGTATCAGACAAATATTTAAAGGACACTAACTGCTTGATTTGAACTAAAAACCAGTCAATAGGATTCTTTTTATGTTAGCCAGTTGGCAAAATTTATGATGGCAAGACAGATAGTAAGCATGTACTTCCTGTGTTTGAATGAATTTAACCAACATCTATTTTGGTAACTAAAGGACATGTTTTATGTATTCTGCTTAAGCAAAGCTAGGGAATATTTTGGAATTATACTGACTTTTAATGTGGTTATGGTTACAACTCTGTGGTGGCCAATTCATGTCTGAAAATGATGCTCATGCTCCCCAGACCTTTAAATGTTTTCCCCAAATCTGTTCACTGTGATTAAAAAAAAATAAATAAAAATTTCACACAACACTGGGATGACAGAAGATGTCATTGTTGCTGGTCTTTCGGCTATTCCCAGGAAGGGGTCGCGACAGTGAACTATCCGGTCCGCACAACAACTTGGCACAGGTTTTCCACCAGATGCCCTTCCTGACGCAACCATCTCATTTTTATCCAGACTTGACACTGGCACTGCATCCAGTGGCTTCGGGTTTGGGCATCGGCTGGGAATCGAACCCGGGCCTTCCGCATGGCAGACGAATGAGCCACCAGATGGTAAATACCATTACACTGATCAGCCACAACTTTAAAACCACATAAGCATTGGGTTCCTCTTGTGACTCTGACAGAGGTGGCTCTGGCCCTCAGAGATTTGCTCCGCAGAGCCTCTACACATGTGCCACCAGGATGTTGGCAGCAGATCCTATGCACGTCTCAGTGGATCAGACTTGTTTGTTAGGCATAGCCCATGGAAGCTCGATCGGAGATCTGGGGAGTTTGAAGGCCAAGTCGGAGGCCTTGGGCTCTTTCCCTTCAAAACTGTGCGTGAGGTGGGTTGTGGTGCACTGGGCATTCTGGTGCCTTTCTATATTAGTCAGCAGTGTTTTTTTCCTGTGATTTGTGCTGCATTAGCTTTTATGTGGGAGTGGAAAGGACAAGCTGGCCTTTGGTACCTGTGAGCATGGTTCAGGCTTGGGTGATCCTGTCAAAAGTTCACTGATTCATACCAGTAGTTAGTGATCAATGTTGTTCAGTTCACCTGGCAGGGGTATTAGTGTTATGGCTAATCAATGCATAGGTTGCATAAAGCCACATCATTTTTATTCCTTTAACATCCCAGTCTAGCAGACCAGAACCCAAATTTTGTATAAAGTTAATGCTTTTAACAAGTTCAGCAAGTCTTTGCCACATTTCTAAAATTTCTAGGAAGAGCTGCTTAATACAAGCATTTGTTTCTAATTTAGGGTGAAATAAAACATCTGCTATCCATTAATGAAACCGTATGTGTTTGGGTCCAATTACGTAAAATCAACCATTAGGCAACCAATGGAACAAAGGCTATGGAGTCTTTCTGAACCTAAGAAAGAGAAGTTGAAGACTTACAAGGGATCAGAGATCTGTCACAAGCTGGAGATACTCCGTAGTACATCTTAGAGAGTCGAGTGTTGGTATAATAGTTGCATGTTTACACTGCAACAGATAATGTCTTGCATAGATCAAGGACTTTGTGTACCTAGCCTAGGATATCAGACCGCAGATCAGTGGATATTGTATTTCCCAAATCCATATCCCAGTGGGTGTTAAAGAAAACATGAGGTTTGAGGGTGAAAAAGATAAGATTCTGTTGTAAATATAAGCAAAAAGGCCATTTTAAAGAAATTCACATTGGCTGGTTAGTCTTGTAAATAGACTATTTTGGCTTCAATTGGTCCTCGTTGGTGGCTTTAGCGCGGCAGAGTGGTTTGTCCTGGCTTTTACTTGTGCTGGCTTTTAATGCAGCTTAACTCCTACATTTGCTGAAGTGCCCAGCTGGCCCCTGCCATCCACTGGCGCGACCTCAGTGTGAGCCCTTGTGACTTCTGACGTCCAAGCGGCTTACCCCGAGTGGGCATAGGGTCGTGTTAGCTGGGGCATGCCATAGGTGAGGGTGCCACAGCAGTGCGCACTTTAAGAGCACCATGTGGTTCCACTTGTGAGTCCGCCCCTACGTCCCTCCTATGAAAATCAGGCGGAGCTTACACTGGAACGCCCGCCGCAGGCCAGGATCTCTCTCATTCAGTGTTCAGTTGGCAGTGCTTCCTTTACTCGCCTTCTGGAGCGTGTGGCACTGCACCGTTCGCCTTAAGCGTCGGCCACTCAACATCAGGCTCTGCGCCTTAAACTCCGACGTTCACTTGTGCCATGGCTACTCTGGATTCTGGACCCCAAACTCAGCTCCCAGCGGCCCTGGCCCCTCACACACCTGCCGAAGGGGATGCTGCCTCTATAGTGAGTCTCCGTAGTGAGGAAGGAGAGAAAAAGTTTGGGCACATGCCCGTCACTAGTTTACGGCGTGACAATATATAAATCACTTTCAAACCCCTTTTGAAAGCGTAGTGACTGATGGGAAATTTTTCATGTCCACTTTTGGCAAAGTGATAAAGCATTGTTCCCTACACTGTTCACAGTTCCCTTTGAAGGGAACAGTTTCACTCCCTGGAAATAAACTTTAACATGGCTAAATAATTTGTGCAGTGTACTTCGCAGGGTACTTCAAGCCGATTGCAAAGCACTCACTGTCTCCAGATGCTTGTACACTTGCCACATGACAAGATGCATCAACTTCCCTTCTTACCCTGACACACCCATCGCTCTGGAATAGGGTCAATCTGGACTCATAAGACCAACCGACCTGTTTTCATTGCTTGGCAGTGCAATCTTTATTAGTCCTGGCAAACTGAAGCCTTTTATCCAGATTAGCTGCACTAACAAATGGTTTTCTTATGGTCACACAGCTATTTAATACCAATCTTACAAATTTTTGTTGCACTGTGCATGTGAAAATGCTCCTACTTTCACTATTTAAACATAGTGTGGTCAGAGTGATATGATGAAACTTCATCAAGTATTTACGTGATCACTGATAACGCTCATTTACGATTTTCTTCTGTTGAGTTGACAACTTTGAGTCAGCATTATTTTTCCGGGTTTTAATAACCCAATTCCAGTAATTTGAGCAATCTCTGTATTTGTTTTATTTGTCTGATGCATGCCAATAATTTAAAACTTCTAAAACACAGTAACATCTTTTCAATGACAACTGGATACATCTTCCGACATCGTTTATTCAGCAATGAGAAGCTTCCTTACTGCATTATTTAGGGTTAAAAGAATTGTTTTCATCTAAGGCATATTAATCACTGCAGTAATTATCCAATCATAGGCTCTTAAGTGTGTGCTCATTTAAATCCAAATGGGTCAGGCAGTGTAGTTATTACTGTAAGTAAACTGAAATATCTCATGTCTCGTTGATTAGAGTGTTTCTAATTTCTGTGTGTGTGTGTGTGTGTGTGTGTGTGTGTGTGTGTGTGTGTGTGTGTGTGTGGTTTTATTACCTGCGCTGAGCCCTATGCCTGTTCCTCTGTGAGTGATTGACATCATCATGGGCACTGACCACCTGCAAGGAACAGTTACCATAGTAACATTAGCTCCTGGCATGAAGTCACCATAATGACAAAATCTCTTCCACGATTCATACGACAAAAAAAGCTTAACTTGACTGTAATTGCTTTGCATGCCATAGATGGAACGCTGAAATTAATTGCCAGAAATACCTCCCCATCCCCCATACAGATTAGGTTTACAAACATAATCCAACTAGGCAAATATATTAAACATCCAAAGTGCATAATAATATAATAATTGGCTACAGTGGAGACAGTAAATTTTATTTTTCAACCAATTGAACATGTTTATTTTAACTGTAATTGGAGTCCAGTTTACAGTAGAGCCAAAATAGCTTTTAGTTTAATAGTGGCTATGTTTTCTACAAATGAAACAAAATTTAATTTGAACACCAAAATCCTATAGCATTACTCAGGAGGAAAAGGACAGTTGACCAGTCATAAACATAACACAATAAGAAACATCATGAAAACGATGAGAGCATTTTAAGACAACTCTTAAAGAATATCACAATACTAGATTTCAAGAATGAAGTCAATAATTCCCAATCTTGGAATATGTGATTAGATAAATACATAGGTTTCATGTTTATCTGTATTTTGTTTTTGTTGTTTTTCAGATGTCTCTTTCTATGTATAAATATTTCTGTTATTGTAAAGCGGCCTTGAGTCTCTTGAAAGGCGCTATATTAGGGGTGGGCGATATAACCAAAATCTTCTATCACGGTAGAAGCAATTTTCTACCTCGATAACGATATATATC
>JAQMYG010000018.1:11788900-11816280 GCA_030014215.1 Clariallabes teugelsi
TTTTTTTGTGTGTGTGTGTGTGTGTGTGTGTGAGAGAGAGAGAGAGAGAGAGAGAGAGAGAGAGAGAGTTAACAACTAATGTTATTTGACTCTTCATTGAAAGTTTTTAAAAGGCTTAGGCAGTTGGTATAACCACGCTAGCAAAGGCAACAATATTCGATTTATTATAATAAAAATACACAAAACAGTATGATGTGCCTGTCACTACCATCAAAGACTCTTTTATATGTACAAAATATTAACAAGCCAGAGAACACTTTTGGAGACTAAAGCGGACTATTTAATGCTTATAATTGCTGTGCTGTTGCATTGCCCTGGATGTCTAAAAGACCAAAAATCTTATTATGAAATAAAAGACTGTTTATGAAATGACAAAGAAGGCATTGTGACTATTAATATGTGTCTAGTTTATGAAACAGCAATGTTCCCCTCTTCTCCCTCCCTCAGTTCGGTCGAACAAGCAGCCAGCTTTCCACTTGTTAGTATACAAGAACTACCAAACAAAGAGGCATGTAAAGCCAGCATTTTTAACCTTACAAAGCCACATAAGCAGGCACCTTTTAGTAAACTGCAATCTACCATCATCAGCATGCAAGATCACACCCAATGATGGCATCATCCGGAATTGAACTTGTGATCCTCGGACAATAGGGTGAATGCTTTTCTTTTGCATCACCCAGGAGCCCAGAAAACTGCAATCTTAAACTAGAGAGGTAGATTTTCTGAAGAAAATGTGAGTGTTGCCAAACTTCTGTATGGAAGAAGAAGAATAACAAAGAGGAAAAAAGAATAATAAGCCTGAGAGATAACAATAGTAGTGCTTTGCTTCGCAAGCACCACTAATAATAGATAGTAAAATTAAAGTACTTAATAAAGATAAATAAGCAGATAAAAAAAACAAACAAAAAGGTTTTCTTTTAATATTAATTTATTTCATTCACAAATTTTACTTTCTATTGTGTTCTATTTTAATCTTCACACTTTTTTTTTTTAGCTTTTTATTCTGGCTCTTAATGTACAGCAACTTATGCCCAACACCAACTAACCTTAAATTTATGCCCATCACCAACTAACCTAACATTTAAGTGAAATAAACTTGAATATATTATACTGACATGACACAAAAATGCAATACCTATATATATAAACACTCAATGCCTAACAAAAAGGGACATTCACCCATCCCCAAAATAGCAGGGATTTTCAAGTCTTGTCCTATAGTGAACAGTAGCATGATTTCCCTGGTTTAAAGGTATTAGGTGGAATGACAGAACTTTTAACACAGTATTTTTAGAGCTAATAATATAGCGCTAGCTAATGACTCAATAATTAATCACAACTAGATGACTATTCTAATTGTTGCATGCCAGCTTTTGTACCCACTGTAAGAAAGAAAATCACATAGAGAATTGTACCATTAACCCATTCTGAAATACAAAATATGCATTTACTCTCAGAATGTAATTAACAACAAAAATTCTTTTTTTTTTTTTAATGTACACTTCTATGCCTAATATTTCAATGACAACTGTATCTGACAGAGACTGAGATTGTGTACATTCATGGAGTTATAATGGACTGTCAGCTCATCCAGAGTATATTCCTGCTTTGTGTCCAGTGTTCCCAGGATAGGCTATGGATCCTCTGTTACTCTAACCAGGACAAAGCATGTAAAAGTTTTTCTAAATATGTCCCAGGGCCAAAAACTGAGTCTGATCAATCTGTTCACAGAGAATTAAAATATCACTGCACTAGCACCACATATAGTGTTAATCGTCATATAAACAGCTTTTCAACACAGGTTTTGTGACTGATGAGAATTTCTTTCTTAGATCATGTGCACAAATAAGCATTTGATTATCATCACTCTTTGATTTTGATTTTGTTTCAGTCTCAGGAAGTCAAAAGAAGTAGCATATTTTTGTTAATGCCAATTAAACCTACTAGTCCTGCTGTCATCTCTGTCAATTTAGCAACAGCATTTTCACATCAGTAGCATAGAAAAATGTATGGAGCCCTCATAATGCAGTGATGAGATAAATGAGATACTTTAAAGAGAGGGAAAAAATAAAAATAGAAGGGCAGGACCATTTTTGGTTACTGAGGTTAGAAACTATAGTTCATACCATACCACCATATTTTCATAATACACTTTGATAGGCAGATTACATCCATTAATAGTAGGTCTCTTTTTCCACCCAACCTGTGAAAAGAACAAAGACATTATTAAATAATATTCTGTTTGGGGTTCATAAAGAAAAAAACAATTGTGTATACACACAGGGTTAGTCAAAAATTATCCACACTCCAGTTATATTAAAACCTCTGTTTTATCAGTGCTTTACGTTCAAGGCTACTGTCTCCCTAGTCACTGCTGGCCAAGTGTGAAAGTCAGTTCATTTGTAACTGTTTAACTGTGGCATAAGAAAAATGGGTGGCCCAGTTATGAATTACACAAAAGATGAGCAGCATGCAGTGATTAGCTATTTGTGGTCTGATGGTGTATTTGGTTACTTATCGAAGACTTTGTGCGCAGGATGGAAAAAGTGTTGGTTTTTTTTGCCAAGAAGTGTGTTTGAATGGATAGGGAAGTTCAAAGAAAGTCGCAGAAATGAAGAAGGAGCCAAACACCCGTCCATGTCCATGGCTGATGACAAATGTCTGTATGCTTCTGCCCACGCTATTGACACTTTGGAAAAACTTCATTTTGAGGTGTTAAAGCATTCTTCCTCCATCAAATTTTCACCTGTTGGGTCCCATTCTAGCAACCCTACAAGGACGAAGATTCTCTTCTGATGAAGAAGTGATGACAGCGGTGCAATCGTGGCTCGCAGCTCAGACTGAAACATTTTTTAATGAGGGAATTTGCTTTTGCATGTTTCCCTGGAGTCCTGACAGGCTCTACTGTGCCATTGGCTGATCACTTGCCAATGTATCTGAGTTGGATGGTTGAATGTTGGTCCTTGAAACCTTTTCTTAGAGCATCGTTTATTCTTGTTCATTCTTTGAGTTTGAACATTTACTTGCTAAGTCTTTTTTTTTTACTTTATCAAGAAACATGTTCAGTCCAACAAAGTCGGTGACATTTGATGGCAGCTTTGAAAAACATTTGATCTGCATGTTCAAGGACTTGCACAGGATGTGTCCTTGTCATTTTGTCCACCTTGTTAATTTTGTTCATTAACTCATTCATTACATTCCTGTACACATGTCCATTAATAACCACCAAGAGAAGATGCATGTCTTTTTCCCCCATTCTGATAATATCAAGTAATTGAGGAATGGTAGCACTCACTCCTACGATTTTGATAAATCTGACTTGTCAAAAGAATGTGCAATAACACATGTCTTGAGTCATAGTTATTATTATTGTTTCATATACAAATGTTTTGATAATTTCAAGCATTTGTCATTCTCATGAGTAACTACATGTTTGGAGTTTTAAATGAACCAGACATTTACTCAATTCAGGCTTTTATTCAAATAAGTTAACCAATGTAACACTCATAGATGAGCTTTAGCAAAATCATAGGAGTGAGTGCTACCATTCCTGAATTGCTTGATATTATCAGAATAGGGGAAAAAGATAAATATAACATAGATGAGGTCACAGCCATCAGGTGACAATTTTGCTATTAGCACATGGCTAGGAAATGAGCAAATGGGAATATGTCAGTAAATACTTCTGATGTCAACCACAGTAAAAAACACAACAGAGCAGAACTCATATTAATCAAGTGTGATCCGCTCACCTCCTGGTCGCCGCCTCAGAATAAATTTGCGAATTTCATCATAGACGAAGATGAGCAGGCTGTATGGAAAAGCACAGAACCACCAGTACACCCTACAAGGAGAGAAAGTAGGACGGAAAGACAAAGCAGAGTGAGTGAGGGATATTGAAATTAAGGGGGGGGTGAGACGAGGCGATGAAACTACACAAGCAATTCAGACTCCTTGTATCATTCATAACATAGTATATAGACTTTCACTTTAACACAAAAATGTTTTTGAGACATAAAAAAATATTTTTGCCTTGTGTAGTTTTACATATTGATATTACAGTATGTCTATTAAATTATGTTACGGAATACTGTTTAATGTGTTTAACCTAAATATACCAATATTTAACATTATTTAACATTATGTATTATTGTTCAGCTTCACACATTTTCTTTAGTTTTGTGTTTATTCAGTGAATAATAAAAAGAGAGAGCAGATTAGAAATGACTGGAATTAGTTTAAGAACTGTCCAACACATTACAGTGCTGAACCCACCAACTTCATAGAAGAAATATGGGTGGAGAAAAATCATGACTGGAGATCACTTTAATGCTTAGTAAAGATACATAGTAAAAATAAAAAACACTTAAATTTGCTAGGAAGCATAAAGATTGTAATGTAAAAAGGTCTTGTAGTTTGATGAGTCCAGATTGACCCTATTCCAGAGTGATGAGTGCGACAGGGTAAGAAGGGAAGTGCATGAAGCAATGCTCGTCATGCATATTGCCCATTGTACAAGTCTCTGGGGGCAGTGTTATGATCTGGGGCTGCTTCAGTCGGTTAGGGCTAGTCTCATATTCCAGGATTCAAATAGGCAAGTATGGTTCTGGGAGCATGTGGAATAATTTTCACACATGAATTCGCCACCACTCTGTGCAATGTAATCAACTGCTAAAGGCGGTCAATGAAATCTTGGAGTGTGTGACTTTTTTTTTTTTTTTACATCAGAATTGTATTAATAAGCTGTAATAAGGAATTATTAATACATGAATCAAAGGCAAATGAGAAAGAGAGAGAGAGAGAGAGAGATACTGCTGTCTGTCTTACTTGAGTGGGTACATGCGCAATGCAACATCCATTCCAGGGCAGTAGGACAGGAAGGCAGCAAGGGCTGTCTCAGCAAACAGGCCGAAGATCAGAATCTTATTTCTACAGGACAGGAAATTGAATGAGGTTATATCCGGGCTGACACTGAAAATCTTAACAGTCTTGAGACAAGCATGCCAATGTCATCAGCAGAAAAATGTGTCTAATCTTTTTATATTATTTATTTTTCCTAATAGTTCATTTATTTGTTTTCCCAACACGTACAGTTATTTTTCCTCATACATTCTCAGACCACATACTTCATGCCCTGCTGAAAAAGGGAATTTCTGCGTGTTTTGCAGATGATGAGGTCAGCCCACTGCACCACCACAATGCTAACGAAGAAGGATGTGTGACAAGTGAACTCTACTATCTTGCGCTGCTCGTAGGTCTGAAAAAAAAAAAAAAAAACACAAAACAGCACAAACCGAAATAAGTAATACAGTTTTACTGGAAGTCTTTAAGTATGCCTGTGTTTTCGTGCATAATCTGGAAAACCTGTGTGTTGTTGTGGACAAATAGACATGTATTATTTTGCATTATGCACTTATGAGTATTACTTGGGGGGATTGGAA
This sequence comes from Clariallabes teugelsi, assembly GCA_030014215.1. NCBI lineage: Eukaryota > Metazoa > Chordata > Actinopteri > Siluriformes > Clariidae > Clariallabes > Clariallabes teugelsi. The sequence goes on from JAQMYG010000018.1 coordinate 11,794,342, forward strand.
AAATAACATTGAGATTCTGTGTGAGAATGGCAGAATTTTGAGCAGGAAGTGTGGTCACCTCTGTGGCAGGTGCAGGTCATTGTGTGAGAAGCAGATGTTAAAGGGGTACTGCATTTGGAGAAGCTGTGCATTACTGATTGAAATAACACCCATGCCTCGTACTATTAATTTGACAACTGAAAGACAAGTGGAGACATCTGCTGTGTGAAATACTGCTATTTATACAGCAAACAAATCACAGCTATGTTGAATAATAAAAGTATTTCCACACACAATTTGAGAATAACTCACAGCATTGGTTCTAAACAGCTGTGATACTAATCAGAAAAAAGGCTGCAATTTGCCAGATTGGGCTTTAAGAATGTCAGAATGAGAAGTGAAGCAATGCACCGAGGTCGTCATGCATACAAGTCTCTGAGGTCCTGTGTTGTTGATTGGAATGGCCTAGTCAAAGTCCAGACCTCAACCCAATTGAAATGCTGTGGAGAGACCTTAGGAGAGCATATGCAAATTATATCTGCGAACATTTATTCTATGAGACTCCATCAGTGATTTTTTTTTTGTTTGTAAGAGAAAGTGTCTGTATTGCTGTGTTTGTGTGCACATGAGCTTATACCCATTGCTGTCCATAGCTGTCCTCAACATCGTTGACATTGCGGTCATCCCAGTCAAGTCGAATTCCCAGAAGTCTATACGGCAGAAATCCATTCTCCGCCAATATAACAAAGTAGGTAAAGAACCCAGCCAAAGCCTGGATCATACCTACAGGCACACAAATTAGTATAAAAAGGCAATAAGTTAAAGATGAAAGAAAAATGTTGGCTGTCTTATGGTGTGGAGAACATTTTGCTGTCCTAGTTTTCACCGACTTTTTCACTTAGAAGAAAGGGGTACTGCAAACCAGCATGAAATATTCTGACTGATTGCCTTCATCCACAGATCAGTCAGAATACAATATGCATATCCACTGCGTACAAGCCATCACTGAATTATTTGATGAATATAAAAATAATGTAAATCAAATACTGTGGCTTTCACAGTCATCAGATGTTAAGTCAACTGAACACTTATGGGATATGTGTTTATGTCTGCATCTTTCATTGGTTTATTGGACAGCTGCATAAATTGATTTACCCCAAACCCAGATCCCACTGTGGAATCACTCTTTTATGTAATGAATTAATGAATTCCACAAATCCAAGGAAAGTGTTTACTAATCTATGCACTTCCAGAAGAAACAGTCTGCCCTCTGCCCCCTTTGTGCAAATAATGCTGCCACAAAACCCTCAGGTCTCATCTGATGGACAGTCAGCACAGAGACCATGGTCTGTTTGGACAGAATGGGGCTATGTAACACTGTCTCTGCAGTGTCATTCATACCAGTGACAGCAGTTGGCAGACATACAGCCATAGATTTAAACAGTTACGCACAACCTGAACCAAAGCCTTTCCATTTATCTATGAAGTATACAGGGTATACAGTAAGCTGTCTGGCTGTTCGCAAAAAAAAAAAAAAAACGACTTCTGCTCTGCTGTAGGTGTTCAATATTAACTAATTATTAGTTTGCTGCAATACTGTGTATTACCGGTACGATTGCATTATTATTAGCCTGGTAGGTGTATAGCTCGCATAGAGGTCATTCCTTGTTGTGGCTGTACAGCATGTAATGAAAGTGATGGACAGACAGAGTATTTTCATCTCCTGCTACCAATGACATTATGCTGTAGTTATAGTACATATTCAGCTCTGGAAGTGACATCTATTAGGTTTTAAACAATTTGGATAAAATCCAAAGGTTTATGATTATGGAATTAGAACTAGCCCCAAAAACAATATTCTATAGAAAAATTACATCTCATTCATTCATCTTCTATAGCCTACAGCTTATCCCAGGAGAATTCAGGCACTAGGTGGGGTACACCCTGGACAGGGTGCGAGTCCATTTCAAGGCACACACACTATGGGCAATTTGAGAATACATGTCTTTCGACTGTGGGGGGAAACCGGATTACCTGAAGGAACCAACTAAGCACATGGAGAACATGCAAAACTCTCCACAAACAGACCCAAAACAGGAATCGAACCCTCAGCCCTGGAGGTGCGAGGCCACAGTGCTAATCACTACATCACCATGCCATCTATAGAAATTATGGTAGTTCAATTCATATGTACTGTAGCAAAACTCATTTTGTAGAAGCTCATTTAGCACCCAGATCATTTGTGAATATTTTCCATTGCTTATTACTAGGCTTCCAACATTGCAATCACAACAGGAGTTCATACATGCTGTATCGACACACATGTCTCTCACAGTTTGTGCATTTTTGCATGATTCCAATGGAGACATCTTTTGAGAAATATTAACTCTGGTGACTATTTTTAAATTCTGTTGATAATATTTAAACTTGGAAAATGAAAGATGAAATTGAGTACTATGCACTTCCAGCACCAGAAACACTCGCAATTTTATCTTGTTTTCTTTAGAGCTATTCTTGTCTATCCTACAAGCGCCAAAATGAAGTGATATGGCAGATAAACACTTTACTAACATTTAACACAATAATGACACAGTAGTTTTGGAAACACTGGAAGAAAATATGTATATGTGGTTGCGTTAACATGATAAAACACTGCTCTGTGAAGGGAGTGAGAGTCAGAAAAGTGAGAAAGAACACACATTTGCAACGATTGTGGCTAATTAGTGTCTGTGTGTTGCGATAAACAGGAATAAATATAAAAAGGAGATCAGAAGAACAAGAGAGAGATATGTATGTGGCGTTGCAATTAAAAGGAAAAAAAGTTCACAGGAAAAACTTTTAAAAGCCAGACAAACCCCGGAGCAATTACAGCCATGGTTCCAAGCACTGGCTGCTCAACATCTCCAGAATGCATGTTGCTTGTTGTCTCCCTATCACTTGGTTCCTCGAGGTTGGGTGGATGGGGGTAAGTGGATGTTCAAGAGTGTCTCACACCGAGTCACTGAAGGAGGCTATCTGCCTGGCGAAAGACTATCAGACAGTACGGCAGGGGCAGGAAGAATGTACTCATCTCTTTCACTCTCTTTCTCTTTTCCTTCCCTTGATGTATGTCTACAGTACCTGTCCCTACCCCTGGGACATGGAGAAGGTGCCTTTTCCCTCTGAAGCTTGTGCCATGAATCCATGTCTCCCCTTACCCTTACTGTCTGCCCCTCCCTCCATCCTCTGTGTTTGTCTCCCCTTCCTGGCAGATAGACAGTTCCACTCCTCTGATTATTTCACAGGTTATAATCAGACCTCGATCCACCAAGGTCTGTTGCAATGTGGCGAATTGGGTACAAAACAAAGGATGCAAGCTTCATAAACTGCTCAAACAGTCAGGCACAGCTCGCTTTCACTTGACACTGGATTCCACTAAAAGATAAGGGGGTATCCCCTCAACTCCCATGCCCCTTGAATTCTTTTCCTCACACCCAATTGGGATAACTTGGGATAAATTTGTCCCCCATCTGTTAAGGCTGTTTAGGGCTTCAGTGACAATTCAACCACTCATGGACACAGCCTCTGCCCCCACAATTCATATACTGCAATCAACATTTATAACAATGCCTGGCATCAACACCTGTGATATCTGGGGGCTGTCATGAGATCCCTGGAAGGGGTGAGACATACATTAAAGCCTGATGAAGTGTGTAACTGGGCAGGTGGAATTACAGTATCTGGGCTTCCATTTGTGACATGAGCAGTGGCACCCCCAAATTTATGACTGTCTAGAACCCACGACCAAAGGAGGAAAGACAGTTTCTGGGGCTGGCAGGCTATTATGGTAGGTTTGTGAATAACTATTCACATGTCAGCAGCCTGCTGACCATTGTTACTAAAAAGGTGGCTCCAGATCAGGTCCAGTGAATGGAGCCATGGCAACAAGCTTTTGTGCAGGTTAAAGCAGCACTCTCTTATTTCTCTCTCCTCCCTTTTATTATATAGTGACACCTCAGCTCAAGGGCTGAGGGCATTGGTGTCCCAGGTGGTGAAGGAGAGGAATGCCCCAAGCTGTATATCAGCTGTTAACTCTCAGTGCAGAAGTGTAAATACAAGAGTATAGAGAACCATCAAATGGGTGATCCTCACCCTCTATTACTACCTACTGGGGAGATTCTACACCCACTGTTCACACTACATTCCATGTCAGTAACTCCACTGCATGAAAGATGACAGGGTGCAGATCACCCGTTGGTCACTGGTGCTCCAATCCTTTAAATTTGAAGTGATGAGCGTATGTGGCTACGTGAAGGGAGTAAGAGTCAGGTAAGTGGGAAGGAATACACACTTGCTGATAATGTGGCCAATTAGTGTTAGTGTGTTGTAGTGAACCAGAAGAAGTACTAAGAAGAGAGCAGAGCAGAAGAATAAGAGACCAGAGCTCTGGAGAGGGTGGCAATGTGTGTACATATGTGGTTTGGCAATTAAATGGAAAAAAAAAAGTAAAAGTCAACCCATAGCAAACCCTTCTGTCTGCTCATCATCTCCCTGACCATGTGCTTGAAGTCTGTATTTTGGAGGTTTTTGTGTAAATCCCATTCTGTAATCCCACAATAAAAACTACAATGATGATTGCAATGGGAATATTTTTTTTTAAATGTGCATCTTGAGCTAAAATGTAAAAAAGTAAAACACCTACTAATTGCATTCATCAGGTTCTAAGGGTTTAGAGGCTTGCCTCAATCATTTGCCCTGACTTAAAATGTCACAGTGGAACAAATATGATGCGGAAACACTGCTTTTTTATTTTTGGCATATACAGACTTGGCCTTGTGTGTAAGCATGTGTCTTACCAATCTGCCCATATGCCATACTAATGAGTCTCTCGTTGACCAATTTGTCAGTTTTGGGGTTTCTCGGTTGACGCTTCATAATGTCACTTTCTGCTGACTCATAAGCCAGAGAAATGGCAGGAACCTGGAAGAGAAAGGGGGAACGAGATGGAGAGGGAGAAAAAGAGAAAGAAAGAAAATGTGACAGTGCCCCTGGGCAGCAGCAGTAGAAAGCAACAATGATATAATATTGAATTTTGTGTATTTGTGTGGCTGTGTGCACACACAGAACAAGTATTTTTTTGTCCTCTATGTCACATAAGAGGTCAAAGGACATGCGTAGATTGAATGAAATGATGAAGACAATTGAAGAAAATGAAGAAAGTGACAGGCTGTGACAGCAATCTTGTGTCTGTCTGACACATATTTCTAGACTGAATAGAGATCACTGTTATCTTACCTGGGGCAGAGGTATTTGTAACCAAGTATGTCTCTCTCTCTCTCTCTCTCTCTCTCTCTCTCTCTCTCTGTGTGTGTGTGTGTGTGTGTGTGTGTGTGTGTGTGTGTGTGTGTGTATATATATATGTGTGTACTCATGCACGCATTTGTCTCTTACCATGTCAGTTCCCAAGTCAATGCAGAGGATGGTGACAGTGCCCAGAGGCAGAGGAACACTAGCAATGATGAAGAGGAGGAATGGAGAGATCTCAGGGATGTTGCTGGTAAGAGTGTAGGCTATCGACTTCTTCAGGTTATCAAAGATCAAACGACCTTCAGGAGATAGACAAAAGAGATGATACAGATGACTCTGTAAGTGATCTTTTTCTTTAACAAAAATCTTGAAGACAGAAATAACAGAATCCCACAATCTACATTTTCAAGCTCAGGTAAAGTTTGCTGGTGAATACCAAGACAAACTTTGCTGGAGAAAAAGCTTTTGTCATAAGTTTGTTTGGAGAAGTACAGAGGCGAGGTATTCAACCCCAAAAACACTGGACCAACTGTTAAGCATGGTGGTGGTAGCATTATGCTTTAGTCAATATGCTGACAGCATTATACTGTCTACCAAATAATAAAGAAGAGACTTCCTCAGCATTTTTCAGCACAACCTCAAACCATAAGCCAGACATATGAAACTTGTTTATTTTTGACCCTGCATGTGCAATTTTGACCCTGTGTTAATTTTAGAAAACCAAAAATACATGAAAGCATCATACTGTATATGCACATCAGAAATGTGTGCGCACCATGTTTCTCCCATAAAGGTTGGAAAAATCAAATATGAAAATGTTCCTGACTTTTCCAGTGTCTAAATTTCTGTTTATAATGAGTAATGACATCAGCTTCTGTCCACTTGACTATGCAGAACACAGTTCTATAAGTGGTTGGAGAATAAAGGTATATCTCCAACCACTCAAATTGAGCTGCTATACTGTACTATATACTGTATGCATGATTACGGTATGCTGCTGACTTTCAGCAGCCTATTACAGGGTTTATATAAAAAATTGGCTAGATAAAGTCTTGAGCATAAGTCAGGTGTGAAAGCTGCTCAATTTAGTTATGTTTAAGGCTTAATCTTGTTTATTAATGTTGTTCCGAGCCACTGCTTTGGACTTTTGTAAAGAGAACATGACCATGGTTTGAAGGACAATATGAATAAGCAATCGTTTTTTGCTATGTAGTGCAGTTCATAATTATATAAATTAAAACCTCAGTCCTTCATGTGGAAAATAAATTTTTTTGTGCAGAATAATTAATCATCATTAATTATCAAAGTCATATTTATGTATTTAATATCACTAAACACCTTAATATTTCTTTGCATTTTTAACCTTTTCGTTACTCTTTTTATCTTACCCTCCTCCACTCCTGTTACAATGGATGCGAAATTGTCATCCAGCAAGATCATGTCAGCTGCTTGTTTGGAGACATCAGATCCTGCTATTCCCATGGCAATGCCGATGTCAGCCCTCTTCAGAGCAGGAGAGTCATTTACCCCATCACCGGTCACTGCCACTATAGCACCCTACAAATGTAAGCAACAGTTACAATCCGGCTCTATTCTAATGTCAATAACCATTAAACTTTAATTTCTTCTTCCATTAGAAGTATTCCCAAAAAAAATAAAAAATAAAAAAAGACAAAAGGCCTACCATTTTATAAAAGCAGAAATGTACTGTATAGTTTCTTGAGAAGACAAGTGGGCAAACTCCACCTATTTTTTTCTGAATTAAACCCAGCTGCCCTGCACTACATAAGAGTAGAATTCTCTCTCGGCTCATATTTTTGCTACTCTGGACAAGAGATGCACTGTGGTAGATTAATTTACAGACCATATCAGAACTGTCTGTCAGAATTCCTCTTCAGTCACCTGTGGTCACCTACTTAAATTCTAATCTTAGATCATCTTCCCTGAAGGACTGTACCACGAAGGAGGCTTGTAAACATTGGGCTTTCAGTATGATACTAAGGTTATAGGTTCAATTTTCTCTACTATAAATATTGTTTTGTCAACTCATAGGGTATACAGTAACAGACTTCTTCCCAAAATGGAACCTCTATCTGTAGGCATTGACTTCTGGTGACTTCTGAAGTAAATCAGCATTTTAAATAATCTGAATTATTGGTCATTATAAAATCTTCCACTGCTGGGCCAAAAAAACAGGTCTAATATTTCATTGGTCCTCTTTTAGCTTTGATTATGATGTGCATTTACCATGGCATTGTTTCAACAACCTTATTTTTATATTTATATTTATACCCATCCAGGATTGCATACATTTTTGGCCAGGATCTTGTATTGATGATGGAAGCGTTGAACCACTCCATAAACTCCACATAACATTGCTGAGCATAGACCTGACCAACCAAAGCACCCCCAGATCCTAACACTGCAGAGCCTAGAATAGTGGGCAAATTGTCCTTTTTATGAGCCTCACTAGCGAGTACTCATACAATGTGGTATCAAAAAGTTTTGAGGTTTGCACGTCATACAGTAGATCCGGTCGATTTTGCCATATGTCCCCTCTCAGACGCCTTAAAACCTGGCAGTAGAGGTCGTGGAGATGATGGGCTCTTCCACTGTGAAGACTGTTGCTTCATCTCATACTCATACACCCAAGTTCCGTCACCAGTAATGATCCTCAAAGTAATGGACAGTCATCTCCTTAAGTTCCTGGGTCAGTAGCCTGGGAACGAACTTGGCAACAACATGGCTCCTGTTCAAATCACATGCAAGGATTCCCTTAAATGTTCTGTATGACACACCGACAATGGCAACAATGTTGTGGATTGCTCTCCAAAGATCATTATGCACAAGTTGCTGAATGGTTTTGACATTTCCGCGGGTTAAGCACGACACCCCAAATGACTCATTGCGGCATCGCTGTAAATTTGCAGATGTCATGTCAAATGTCTCTGTGGAAGATTTGTCGAATTTCATGCAGAATTTCACATTTGCTCTTTGTTCTAACTTGCTGTCCATGGTGAAATAGCAAACGTGGTAACGCACATGGTCAGAAGAGCACCAGTTGCACAGCTCCTGATGTACACAGGATGAAGTCTTTTGCACGAAACACGAAACCTTTTGATATCACCTCGTAATTATTTGCTTATTCTTATCCAAATGGTGCCTTTTGGCTGGGAAATGTATTTTTTGTGCTATACAAAAGGACTTTAGAATGGGACACGGAGTACAACCTTTTGCAAGTTAAGTCAATCAAATTGCAAATTGAACAGGCAGAATATTAGAAAATCATTAGCAAAATGTTGAAATTGAATGTTGAACCATACTTCACTATTATCACTAAATGAAATAATAATTCATCAAATAAATACCATATCCACCATCTAATATTTGATCCATTGATTGTTCTATGGTGAAGTGATGCACCAAAAACAGGGAGTCTCTCCTTTTTAACTGTGATTATACCATGCATCACTGCATCACTTGCCTAGTCTGGGTCTACAGTTAACAGTCTTAAACTATTTAAGCGTGACCTGAGAATCCAAAAGATTATTTCTGTCTTGACTCTCTTAAATGATCCCTGAGATCCAGGCAGTGACTCTGGTTAATGAAGTCATCATCAAGACATTCTGGCAGGCATACCTTCTGACTCCAGACACAAAATAAGATATCAGTATTCTTAACCAAGCTCTTATACAAAGCAGTGCTATAGCGTAGGCTCACTGTGAATACAGTCATGAACAGGAAATTTTGCCTTAATGCAGTCAGGGTCTGATCACAAGTTGTGTAAACAGCTATGAAAGTTGTGATCCCCCTTCTAGGGTTCTATATATGTGTTGTGCACTAACAGGTATGCTCTCGTGTAAAATTCACTGCAGTGCGAATTTCAGAGGCCGTAGACACAGTATAAAATGCATACTAAAGAAGAATGTTGCTTTAAGTCAGTTACGTCATATTTAATAAAGAAAAATAAATCATAAAATTCATATACAACAGATAAAAATCAGAAAACTCTAATGAATTCAATCTCTTTGTAAAAAAAATTTAAATTCACCAGTGAGATCATTTCACAGTTTAAATGGTGAGATACAATAATAGTGATGTGATTCTTCCTAGCTCTGCGGTACCACAGAAAGCCGCCTTTATACACTCTCAGTCTTGCCTGAGAAATAATACAGTGGCATCATCAGGTTTAGACTCAACACCTTTGTGGTAATAGATAATTTTTAGCTAGTGCTAACACTGTAATCCTGCTTTATGCTATATCCTTCAAAAGGTGAATTTTTGGCCAAAGGCTGTTTTATTTCACCTGGTTGTTAAAGAAAGGTCATCTGGATTATATTGCTTCAAAAAAGTGAAATAAAACAACCCTTGGTCAAACAATTCTCCTCCCGCACATTCTCCTCCTCCTCACCACAAAGCAGGATTACAGGGCTAGCTTTGGCTAAGACCTATCCACACCCCAGAGGTATCGAGACTAAGCCTGATGCCACTTCACTATATCACAGGGAAGACAAATGTCCCCTATAGTGTGTTAGGAGAATCGACTATCAGACCTCAGGAGGGAATTCCAAAATTACAAGTTATCTGATGCCTGGCATTGGATCCATTTATTCCTTTGGTCATGTAAGATTTTGCTTATTTGTATTTGCAGTTTCCCTTTGGGATATACTGTATCTAGCTAGCGAGCTAATAATAATAATAATAATAATAATAATAATAACAACACAATATAAGTATTTGGAATTAAGACTGAACGTCTAGTTAAATATCACCCAGTTGCAGTTGTGTACAGAACTCATATCCTTAAATCCACAGAAGCAGATAACTACCTGCTTTTTCACACACACTCCTCCTACCTGTCGCTGACAGCCCTCTACAATGATGAGTTTCTGTTGTGGGGAGGTACGAGCAAAGACGATCTCAGTGTGGTTTTCCAGGATATCATCCAGATACTCTGAACTCATCTCCTTTAGATCAGCACCATGCACAACACATGCCTTAGCATCTCTGTCCCAGGCACACATAAAAACACAGACACATGTTTATTTAGAACTGTGAATTTTAGTATTTTATAAAGTAAGAAAAAAAAAACTATTTATCTTCAAGATATTGAAAATATTTAGAGAATATATATGCAGATGCACACACCGTGGGTTAACTTGACTTAATGGGATGTTAAGTCTCTCTGCGATGTCCTCCACTGTCTCATTGCCTTCTGAAATTATTCCAACACCTTTAGCAATCGCCTTAGCTGTAATTGGATGGTCTCCAGTTACCATGATCACCTTTGCAAATGAGTTACAATGCTCACTGCATTATTCATAGATATTTAAAATGCAAATATGCAAAAATGTTCAGGTTTTCATGCTTAATCTCATACATTAGCTCAGATAAACAGCAACGATCAACTTTGAAATGTACTTTGAAATATGGTCCAAGACAAATGTTGTTCCAAGAATATTTTGTAAAATGACAAGCAATCAGATAAATGCATTTTGAGTATGGATGAGTAACTTTTTAAAAAAAAGATACACAAAAAGAATAAGTACTATGAAATAAATAATTGGATAAATAAAGGAATTAATTAAATAATACCTTGATCCCAGCAGAGCGACACTTGCCCACTGCATCAGGCACAGCAGCTCTTGGGGGGTCAATCATAGACATGAGACCCAGAAAGCACATCTGGTCCATGGGGAAATTGACCTCATCGCAGTCAAATGCAAAACCTCTTGGAAAATGACTGGGCGACAGGGCCAAGTGGCAGAAACCTGTAAAGGTTATATAGATTAATCGTAACAGAACGTGAAGAATGGTGAAGAATTTTTTTGTAGATAATACAGTAGGTAATTTAAACACTCTCTGGAATATATGTTTTAAAAAAAACTTTCGACATGCAGTGCCCATGAGCCTCATTAAGGGCTGAGGAATTAGCCACTAGCTCCCCTACACTAGGTTTGCACACTCCTGAAGTAATGTGCTGTTGGAAAACTGAGAAATACCAATTTTCGTGTTTGGAAATTGTACTTGAATGCCCAACAGGGTAATAATTATAAATAGGTACCCTCGGATTCTGGATGATATAGGTGTTTTTGTCATGATTTTCCCCATATTTATCCCTAGTTTTCTCTTTTGTATGCCTTTAATGTTTATTTCCAGACAGCATTTCCCAGTATCCATTGCACCTAACCTGTCTGTCACCGGATGTCAACTGTATTCACATATTGTCACTGTCTATTTATAGTCCAGGTTTCAGTTGGGTCTTTGTTTTGTGTGTGTGATCTTCACTGTTGTTGGTACCACTGTTATCCTGTTGCATCTCTGGTAGTAGCATTAACTTGAGCATGAACATTACATGAAAAAAAAAAAAGTCCTAATGCATTACATTTAATTTTTAATACATAAAAGGATGGATATCAACCTGACCGTTTGTACTGTAAATATGTCCACCAACAAACACATACAGTCATACAGTATTTAATTGTTCACCATAAAGACACTATTTAAACACTTTTTCTCCCTTTCCAAAACATTGCATTCATCATTACACAGAAATACAGGGTGGTCCATAAGTTTCCATACATATGAATTGTTTATTCATTATAATGTGTTTATTTTAGACTGTTATATATTATATCTTTTTTTTTAATTTTGGGGCACTGGAAGGCCATGTTGTATCAGGAAAAGATAAGAAACATAAATTATTTGAAGGATCGCATCACCAACACTATTGCTCACATATCTCCAGATGTGCTAATGCGTGTTCATCAACAGTGGGTGAATTTTTACGTATTACAATGTGTTATCAAAACAATGGTATTTTATATGAACAAATAGTTTCTTATAAAAAATATCTCTTTTTCCAATGTGTGGAAAGTTATGGCCCACCGTATTTACCTCCCACACTCACTCTCCCTTTTCTTACCCAGCACTCTCTCCCCGAGTCCTCCCAGATCCAGGTATGCTCCCTGGAAAGTATCTCTCCAGTCATTATCCAGAGGAAGCTCCTGGCCATTGATCATGATTGTACTGCACCTATATATTCAAACACTTATAAATTATCAAAAACTACAGTACATCTGAGCAAAAACAGCATTATTCGATGAATTTAAGAATGATCAAGTTGTATCGAATCAGAATAATCACCTTTTATCAGGGTTATAGATTTACAGTAATTGCACACTGCTTAAAACCACAGAATCAACAAAATGAATCAATCCATACTGTCAATGGTACTGATTTGCCATGTCAGTAGTAGTTCAGTATTTATTGGCCTTGCATTGATTTACCTGTCCAAAATCCTCTCAGGAGCTCCTTTCATCACCAAGAGATGCCCATTTGGACTCTCTTCAATTTCATGGATAGACAGCTAGAGAGATGGATGGAATAAAATGAAAATTGGTGTTTTTGTGGTGACGCTCTTTTCATCATAATGCATATCTTGATTCAGTTGTATACTGGAACATGATTATAAAAATTTGTGAATGGGATTTTATGGAAACTCTCTTATAAATTCTTTTATGATGATATATTAATGTTAATATAGTACAAGTTTTAGTACTACTGTACAAGAGTATAGATTTAAGGATACCACTTCCTTCAATTAAACATGAACAAAAGTCTTTCCAAAACCAGCATGCAACCCATGTGAATTAATGTCACTTTGTACAATATTATGATATCATATATATATATATATATAGTAATTATGAATTAAAAAAGTAATAAAAAAAAGATAATTGATTGATATAGTAATATAACTAACTCAGTGACTCTGACATTGTGGATGTGTTTGTACCTGAAACTTGTTGGTTGAGTTGAATGGAATTTCTGCTATTTTAGGGTTTTTCTCTCTAAATGCCATTACTGACCCACAGCAAAGCTCAATACACTTTAGCAAAGCAGACTCTGACGCATCGCCTGCTGTCTCCATCTACATAAACACCAGATTCATAGTAAATTCTGATTGCAAAGACAATATTAATTAAGGAGTCAATATTGTCCAAAAAAAAGAGATAAACCCAAATGCTTGTGGGATCACCTTTAGAATAGGAATATCTTTTTGTCCAGGTTTGAAGACAGCGCGATTGCAGAGTGCTGCCACGCGCGACAGTGCAGTCCAGGTGGGGGAGCTCCTATCAAAGGCGCCATTGCCTGTGAGCAAAGTTAATCACACCCATATACAAACATGTGTAAGTGTTTTTAATGAACTTATTTATAATGAGCGTAAATGGAATGGAACTGTTCATCTGAAATATTGAAATATAGCTCTGACCTGATTGATCCTCTGTAGTATCAGCCTCGTAGATTTGGTTGTCAAACCACATGTGAGCCACGGTCATCCGGTTCTGGGTCAGGGTTCCAGTCTTATCTGAGCAAATAGTGGAGGTGGAGCCCAAAGTCTCTACAGCCTCCAGGTTCTTCACTAAACAATTCTTTTGTGCCATACGCTTTGCTGTCAGAGTCAGACACACCTGACATAAGGAAAGGGATTGAGATGGAAGAGAAGAAGAGAGTTATTATTAATAATTGTATCAAATATTTTTGTATTCAGTTACATAACTGTCAATTAATAAACAATTCCAGCTTCAATTTGTATTTGGATTGAATTGAGCGGAAGAGAGACTACGAGCGAAACAGTAAAAGAAAGAAGTGAATTAAATTTGGAAAGGTGACAGGAGCAAAATTGAAACTGGAATTGCACAGGACTAAAGGAAAGAGAGCAGTATTTATTCTCATTCACACAGGCTGTGGTTGTCTCTAAGACTGATGGAGAAGAATGTGTAGCACGCAGACATACTGTAGACTATATCGTTCCATTTACACACGCGACAAAGACATGGGGAGTCAAGGAGAGACAGACAATGAGAAGAGAGATGATGAGGAAAAAGAATATGACATTCAGATATTTAAAAAATAACATGAAGATGAACATAGGAACAGAGAACGTAAACAAGACAGTCAGTGGATAAGGAAACAAAAGACGGTAAATCAGGTAAAGACAGACAGAGAGAACGAGACTGGTAGACAAAAAGACTTGTGTAGAGAGATACAAAATGAAAACAAAGACAGGCAGAGACAAAGAGAGCCCAAAAGAACATTTCAGAGACCGTTTTTCATACTGACAGTGGCCAGCAGCCACAGTGTATGTTTTCTGTGTGTGTGTTTGTGTGTCTGCAGAAAAGAGAAAAACTCCCAACTGCCAGGGATGGTGAATCACCTGCATACTGTCTTGTGAGAGTGTGCACACATGCCAAGACTTGCCAACAAAATGACTAAGTGAAATGGACTAGTATTCGCAACAAATACTGCTGCATACAGCGACCTTTCCCCTTCCTCTTCTCTCCTTGGACTATGCTGTTCACTGGTGTTCCTTTGGCAGTTTGTGACTACATTTAGAGCTACAGATATTGTGTCCTGCAACACTGAGGATAAACTCATCGCCTTTTCCTTGCTAAGAATTAAGACCATCAGGCCTATGGCTTCTAAAAATTACTCTCACTCATTCATTTTCTATACCTCTTACATGTGGAGGGTCACAGGAGACCTGAAGACAATCCCAGGGGACTTAATGCACTAGGCAGGGTACAAGCACACACACTCACTAATACACTGAGTCCATTAGCCAACTAGCTTAACCTGCATATATTTGGACTATGGGTAGAGCACCAGTGTACCCACCAAGAAAGGGGAGAACATACAAACTCAGTGGTAAAATCAGTGGTGAAATAGTAACTAAAGACCATTCCTTTTCATTAGTTAATGTTATCGAATGTCAGACAAGCCATGCAACTACAAGACTGGTTCATACAGTATCACTGCTTTGCATTCCAAAGGCCCACCATTCTACCACTCCTTAATGGCGTGAATATTTTCACTCTTCAGCATCTTCCTAGTGGCACACAGTAAAAAATGAAAATTTTCATGGAGGGTGCATATGTTGAGAATGACCTAGTGGATGCAACCACCAAATACAGCAGTGTCCTGATGCCTGTTCATCAGGGTAAACAATATTGTATAAAATCAATCATTATTTTGATTTATGCGATTTTGTTTCCTCTGATGGATCTATCCATCAGAAAGCTATCCTTGTCTCAGCAAAGGAGCTCAATTTTGTGATATTCAACTATATAAATCATTCTCATTTCTGACACCATTTCCATATATCGCCTAGCCCAATCACAAGTAGACTCACTGATGTCGACTCATTTGCACAATAGTGTTGTGGACATACTGTACAGTCAAGATATTGCAAATATTCAGGGTGTTGGCATGCAAGCGCACATATTATATATACATAGATATTGTCCAGGTGATTCTTACTGCCCCTGATGGGTATGCATGGTTCATTGAAACACAATTACCCGTATATGCAGTGTTTACATACTGTATGTGCTATCCTTTTGTTTATTTGTGTGTTTGTATGTGAAAAAGTAAGGTGAGAGTCTGCATCTGTGTAAAAGATGATATTTTATGTGTGTTTTTTATGTGTGTGTGTGTGTGTATAAACTTCACCGTGACTGTTGCCAACAGTCCTTCAGGGACATTGGCAACGATGACACCAATGAGGAAGATGACAGCCTCGAGCCACGAGTAGCCAAGGATGAGTGAGAGGATAAAGAATGAGACGCCGAGAAAGACAGCTACACCAGTAATGATGTGGATGAAGTGCTCAATTTCCAAGTTGATGGGGGTCTGGCCCACCTCCAACCCAGAAGCCAGGGTTGCTATTCTCCCCATAACTGTACGATCTCCTGTTGCGATTACAACACCACGGGCTGTGCCTGCACACACACACACACACAGACACATTCATATATACAGTATATCCATGCATACAGTATATAGCGTATGATAAATACCTAAATAAACATGAGGATGATAGTCAACAAATAACTTTATCTCTGCGTGAATGAGAATGTATTACAATATTACCCTGTCTATGATACTCTGAAGATGGTAAATAGTAGTTATGAATGATATCAATAGCAATTTTCAAAGAAACCTAACAAACGTTACTGCTGTACATGTATTTAAAAAAAACATCTATATAATAATCTTTTTTTTTCTTCTGCCTGAACATGATCTTTTTGTTGGCTTCAATACCTTCTGTTTTATTATATATATCAGGTTGGTCTGATCTTATTAAACCGAGTACTCTGAAATATTATAGCAGAAACAATCAGCATCTTTAAAAAAAGGCTCTTTATCACTTGGTGTTTTTAAACCAGCAGACTCAGACTATTATAACGACTAGATGAAGCTGGATCGCTAGGATCCCTAAGCTCAAAGGGAACCCCTGGTTAGTCCTTCAATCATGTCATTTGCATAATCGATATGTAGAAAGTAGCCTAATTATAGCATGATACAAAAAAAAAACACACCTACATAATAATATTGCTTTATGCACACATAACAGGATTTTTTTTTTTAATTCAGTCAAATTCGGCAAAATATTTTTCCAACTCACGTTGGCTGTTACTAATTAATGACAGTGCTCCTATTCTATTTCTATCACATGCTCTGCTGTTTGACAGGACAGACTTAGCCACATGATGAGAATGTCCTTGAAATATGTCATGGTTAGAGATATTGATTATCAAAGGGTTCCCGCTAAAGCAGCGAAGAAGATCATCTAATAGTATGATGCTCTAAAGCATGTTTCAAATTCAAGGCCCCCTGCCAAAAAAAGCCTGCTGATTCGCTTCATTTGCCCTTCATAAACTGTAATTATAATATCAAGATGGATGGTAGTACATTACTGCTGAACATTTGCACACTATCTAGTATTCACAGCAGATCTGCACCTGCAGTGACCACCCACGATCTGCATGTGCCACTGTGCTGCATCGTTTCATCTTGCATCATTGAAACACTGGTTAAAATCAATATCAATTTGCTGCACCTGATGCAAGTCAGACCATCGTCTACTGCAAAGCCTATTAATTTGCTTTTGCTATATACTGAAGTCATTTGACTCTTGAGATTTTAATGAATATAAGAAGATACATTAGGATTTTTTATCTGATCATGTTAGCATAGGGCTTTTGGTGACAGACAACCCAATTTTCAGGTGATCAAATTTTTTCAGTAAATGAAAGATCAATATTAATTCAGTAAATGAAATAATCGGTTTCATTTCCCTTGCTTGCAAGAAATTCATGAAATCTGTATCCACTTACCTCACCAAACGGTTGCATATTTCTTTTGTAATGCTTTTCCCTGATTGTTCAGGTCTTGTGATAAACATTTTCACTTTATTTTCACTTGTGTTTTGGACCGCTGTCTCGCTGCATTACTGTATGATGCTCCAGTCCAAAAATATTGGATGCATTTCTTTGTAACGTGCCAGACAGATAGTTTCTATAGAGTTCTAAATCAGGAGATTGATCATAAATAAAAAATCAGTGAGGCTAGTCCAGGAGCGGCCATCCAAGTCCATGCCCTGACACTACCATCACCATGCTTGATCTATTACCTTGTATGTTTTGGTTAATGAGCAAAATCCTTTCTCCACACTTTGCACCTTCCATCAGTTTGGTAGAGATTAATCTTGATTCCAGAACTTTTGTGGATCATATCTGTAAATCCCAATCAAGCTTTCCAATTGTTACCACCGGTATGTGGTTTGCATATTGTACTGTATGTTTCTATAGTATTTCTCTTGATGAAATCAACTGCTGTTGTTTTTCTTGGCTGATCTTTTTGATGTCTGGTTGTTAATAAACCAATGGTTTCGTTCTTTATTCAGGACTTTTTCAAATCTACTGTATGGGCTATGGCCAATACTTGTGCAATGGCTTCGAACAGTGTTTCATATTTTCTCAGCTTCGAAATGCTCTCTGGACTTTTTAACCACAAATACAGCCTGTACCGTCAAAACCTAGACATTAAATCAAGATTAGACATTTATGGCTACATGATTCTTAAACAATCAATTAAACACTATGCATCTAAATAACACGGCTGTCAGTGCTAATTTGTCTAAAATTGGCTGAAATACTGATTTATCATCGTAAAAATGTATTTTTTTTTCTTATCAGTTTGTTGTACAGCAAAAAAATTAATTGGCCCTGCTGTGCCAATAATTTCGGTAGGGATTGTATATTGAAAAAATACTTTCTATTGAAAAATACTCAGTTCAGCTGAGAAGTGTGTTCACTTTTGAATGAGTGCCCAAATTTTTATCATTCAGTGCACAAGTTATTGTTAGCCAATTTGCCCCTTAAATAAAACCAAATATTGTTAGTAACAGCAGAAGTTTTAAAAATGACTTCCTTGAGCTTTTATGCCTCACCATAGTGTACCATTCTCTGTTTAAAGTTGGTAACAGCTGTCTCAGCTGTATAAATGAGATGACTAACTGTGAAAATGCGAGGTGAAAAAACAAAACACAATTTACATAACATTGCAAAGAAGGACAATATAGTGGGCTAGGGGACAGACCAGGTACGTCATAGCGCCCACTGATTTGTGAGAGTGTTTTTCCTTGGACCGGTACAGCCAAAGTAATATAATTGATTTTGGTGTACAGTTGAATGAATCTCTCACCCTCAACACAGTTTGTGGAGAAGAAGCCGATGTTTCTGGACTCAAGAGGGTTTTCATGAGTGCAGTCCGGAGAACGGGTCTGAGGCTCAGACTCTCCTGTCAGAGAAGAATTGTCTACCTGAATTAGAAGAAGTACAGTATGAAGTATAAATAAATCTAATAACAATAATAATAATAATAATGCTTTATTCTCAGTGTGAAGTTTCTTTTTAGTAAAGAAGTGTGTTCTAGAGATCTAGAAATTTAATTTGCTGGCCAGATGGCTTACAGAGGATGTTAAAGTGGAAAATTGTATTTCAAAATTTGTTTGAATTGATAAACATGTGAGATGTGTTATCTTCCTAACACCCGCTGTAATTCCCCATGTAATTTACTGCTTGTTTCTGTGTACAGGGGCCCTGGACTTATTTGGAGAGAGTGCCAATCCATCACAGGGCACACACACACACACATACACACTCTCATTCACACACTCCGGGCAATTTGAGAACACCAATTAGCCTAATCTGCATGTCTTTGGACTGTGGGAGGAAACCGGAGGTACCTGGAGGAAACTCAACAAGAACAGGGAGAAACTGCTAACTCTATGCACACAGACCCAAGGTGGGAATTAAACCCGGACCTGGAGGTGCAATGTGTCAGTACTAACTATTACACTACCATACTGCCTCCCAAGCAATTACAAGATATTTTTTTGGTAGAGGACTTCATCCTAGGAAACCAAAATTTATTATATTAATTTGGATCTTGACGAACTTTGATGGGCAACTTCACAAGCCAAGATCTCGAATGAAGATGACAATATGGACTCTCCAGTCATGCTCACCCAGGAGGGTGGTTAGATGGCCAACTTAGCCATGCTCATGCTTAGGAGGCATCCAAAACCAAGATCATGGCTGAAGCAGACAACCTCCTCAGCCATCCTCGCACCTGTTCCCACCTGACGAGGCGACTTCGCCAGCTGTATTCATACCTGAGGCCAATGAGGTGGCCTCCCAACACACAATCACACCAGCATCCCATTAATAACCTTAATTCTTGCAAGAATGTCATCGCTCCACCACTAGATGCTGATGCAATTTTCTGATCATGATGACTATTATTGAGGATGACATTTGTGCTTGTCAACAATTTGAAGTCATATTCTGCGCTGATACCTATTGTTCTACTACCTCTGCCCTTCTGCCCCCAGGGACGAGCTGGTGTATTTGACTGTGCCTGCCATTCAACCCTTGGAATTGTATGGACAGTTTACCTCGGGGTGAAGGATTTAAAAGCACTTCAATAACAACCCCTTTGGTGGGCTATTCTGTCACATATTTTGCTTATCATGCTGACCGCTGCATATGAGGCTCAGTCCACATAGCAACTTGCAGCACTATGGCACTTACTTACTGCATTTTCAAATATTTCTCTTGCTTTTGCTTTGATTAATGTCCTGTCATTGGTTGCCTTTCTATACTGTGCCTCAGTCTGACTGTTTTAATTTTGCACCCTGATTTATTTGGTTATTTAAGTCCTTGTGTTTCTCTGTCCTATCTAAAGAATATACTCAATTTTACTATTGCCAGTCATCACCATCATTTTAAAATCACTGCCCTGATTGACATCAGCATTTTGAACCTGCTCTTGTTTCCTCTTTATTTCTCTTGCCTATTTCAATTCACGCTGTCTGCTAAGTGACTGACCATAGCCTACCTACAATTTTGATGCCAGTGTTTGATTTGTTCCCAAAGACAGATAATTCTGTCAACCTGCACTCAACCTGTTCTCGCCATGTCTGGTGGTTTTCCTCCTGGTACTCCGGTTCTCCCATTTTGGCATTTTTAGGTTTTCAGTAGTGGTTGAGTGTGTGTTTGCTTGTGCCTAGCAATAGGTTGGCACCTCATCCAGAGTGTACTCAACTTTGTGCCCTACTGTTTTCTGGGCTGCAGGCCCCACATGACCTTCTACAGGATAAGCAGTATTGATGATGGATGGATAGATGGATGGATGGATGGATGCATGTTGAAGCAAGTTTGGCTAATTCTATACAATTATTGTTACTTTTAATATGGAAATGGAACTGAATTCAATACAATAAAAAATCCATTAAATAATTTTTTAACAGTTGAGTACATTTATAAGTAACAACTACTTAACTTTCAAAGATTTTGACAAATTACTTACTGTATACTTTCACTTAAGCAAAGTATATTAATATTAATTCTTCCTCTGTCTTTGCCTATGCGCTGAGCTTCTGTCATTCTCTCATACCTTGCAGCCACTGGAGGAAATGACCCGTATGTCAGCCGGAATGCGATCACCCCCCTTTATTTCCACCAGATCTCCCAGAACCACCTCCTCTGCATTGATCTGCCTCTTCTCACCATCACGGATCACTAAAGCTTGCTGAAAAACAGTGAAAAGACAGCAACAAAGAGAAGAGAAAGGGAGGGAGAAAAAGAGAGAGGTGTTAAACCAAATGTGTTATTGAGGGATAACATTGTTAATTAAAGATCTCAGTTTACTCATCTCAGTTGGTCTGTAATCAGTAACAAATCCCATTACCAAAGTACTTTTTAAAAATATTTTTTACCTCACAATGGCAGTGATTAATCACCTTTCAATCCTATATTCAGTTTAATTGTAATTATGTTAATATGTAATATTATGATTTATTTGATTACTACATAAACTTCTAAACCAGGCCCAACTTACCAGCCCTCTAACACATGACACCTCTAAAAATATCAAGCTATGGCATGTGTGTTACCCAATCCCAGTCCTGGCAGTCTTCTGCTCTGCTCACCTGACAAGTTCTTAAAGCAGTTGCTAATTAGCTCCTTGGTTAAATTATTATATGAGAACAGAGAAAACACAAAAAATTTTAAGGTCACTACTACATGTTCTGTGTTATAGTACTGTTTTAAACACCTCCACACTAACTTCTCGTGTCCCATGGTCACTTATAGGGAAACAGAAGGAATCGAATGGAGGAAAGATGCTTGTCGCCTTGCACCTCCCGGTCCAGGTACGATTCCCGGCCAAGCTCGATTCCCGTCTGTGTGTGCATGGAGTTTGTATGTTCTCCCCGTGCTTGGTGGGTTTCCTCCGGGTACTCCGGTTTCCTCCCACAGTCCA
>JAQMYG010000018.1:11817353-11824853 GCA_030014215.1 Clariallabes teugelsi
TTGGTTTACGAGTGTTTTGGAATACGAGCCCACTTCCGGAACGAATTATGCTCGTAATCCGAGGTTTCACTGTATATTACTTCTTGGTAAACTGGTGGTACCATGCAACTTTGTTTGTTTTGTGTCCCTTTTTGTAGTGATTTAAACACATTTTCCAAGTTGAATTTTACATTGTCTTGTTATACTGTTCTACCTGGCCCCTCAAAAAGCAGAACATTCTAGTAGCTCATTGGACGTCCTTTGGGTGCATTTGCAGCTTTATGCAACATCACAACATTTTCTCGACCCAGAATTGTGTAAATTTTTAGCCAAGGTCTTTTATTCATGCTGTAAATCCCATAGACCTTCAATGGGATTAAAGTCAAGCTGTGTGGTGGCCAATTCATGCATAAAAATGATTCCTTATGCTCCCAGAAGCACTCTTTCACAATTTGAGCTCAATGAAATTTGGCATTGTTGTCCTGGAATATCCCTGTGCCATCAGGGAAGACAAAGACCATTGATGGGATAACCTGGTCATTCAGTATATTCAGGTAGTCAGCTGACTTTATTTTATTGCCACATAATGTTGCTGAGAAAAGACCTGACGAACTGAAGCAAACCAAGATCATAACACTGCCTCCAGACTCGTACAGTGTACAAAGGCTGCGTCATTTCATGCACTGTCCCTCGGTACCCTGGCATACATAACTGTGATTTCTGCTATTGATTTTAAGATGTGACTTCACCAACCATTTCAGTGATATATGATCATGATCATTCAAGATTTTGTCTAATTCTAGTCTATGTCCATTTCAGTTCAGTTCAGTTCATTTTTGTTACTCCTTACAGTAGGTGTTTTCTCTTGACCCATTCCAATACATTAACCCTTTTGAAACACATTAAAAAAATTTTCCACATCCACATATTACATCCTCCATTAGGGCTGAAAGAATTGATGCCAGCTAAAACACATTAAACACTGTGTCAATGAATTGAAAAGGTGTAAGGGTCAAAACATCTTTTTGTGTGTTATACTTCTGGTAGAGAAGGGACTTGGCTCTACATATACTATAAGCCTTATACAGACTATGAGAAGTTTTCCTTGCCACAGTGACCTCTGGTTTGTTCACTTGAGATTTGTGCAAAACTGCTCAAGTGGAGCTCAAGTGCTGGATCTTTGGTTCTACTGTAGATCGCAAACACCCAGGTTTGAAACCGACACAAAGATTGAGCATTTCCCTTTTAACAATGTTGCAGTTTTTTAGTGTTTAAAAGGAGAGAGGGAAAGGGAGAAGGGAGGTGAAAAAAGAGGCACATTCTTCATGCTGGAAGTGCTCGTCAAAGTCAGTTGTCCGTGCTGTTACATCATCTTTCTGCCACAGCATGCACAATATTATTCCTTACTGAAGAGGATGTTGTTATAGTCAGCCAACAGTCACAACAGTTTAGAAAGTGAGCTGTAAGTTGTGTTGCAAGATTGGACAGAGAACTCTAATTGGGCAATCTTTTATCACCTTGGCCTGGGAAAAAGTGTCCTGGGAAATGTATCTTTTTTCTGTGGTTGTTTTTTACAGATAGTGGGTTACCTCAACAACTCTCAAGTTTTATGGCCAGGTCTTAGCACTCCATACGCCTTATTGTGTAATTGCTATTTAACATATATAAACCAATAGTTGATCAAATTGCTTGCCTGTCCAGATATTATGCAATTGTTCATCAGCAACCTTGGCCTATTATTCTTATGCCTAGTGATCTAAAATTGAACTGCCACAAGAGATAAAGGCCCATTGGGGTAGGAATGTAGCTGCCCCATGATCAGAGGAGGAGCACTCACTTCCAGAATCCTGTTTTTTGAAATGGATAGTGTAAAATAGATTACCATCAAAAATAGTGCCATCAAATGTTTATAGAAAATACTTAAGAATATAGAGAAAATTAAAGTGCAGCCAGTGTATGTACAGTGTGCAAAACATTTCCATTGTAAGATTATATTGCAAAAAAATTGCAGGAGCAAAGGGATATTAGGGAGCGGATGTCTGTACATCAGAAATATGTTTGCACCATGGGTACCTTGTTTGCCATGCAAAGGCTGCAAAAAAGAAGATAAACATGTCTTCCTTTAACAATGCTTTCTTTTTTGGACTAGGTTCAGGACTTTTGTATGATTTTTGAGAGGTAGTTGGACTGTAAATTTTGCTGAATCCTGGCATCCCCTGGATAAACACACCAGCTGAACAAATATGTTTCTAAATCTGCTTAGAACAAGCTTCTAAACTGTATATTGAATGATTGTACTGTATGTTTTATGTTCCTCAGATTATTTGTTGCTTACTAAGGGATATAAAAAGTTTATTAGACTATGGCATAATCAAGTGCAGTAGCTCCCTGACCTGTTTGAGGTTATGTCACTGTTGATGTCATCCTGCCTTACCAAAATCTATGTTTACAAGCTGCTTGTGATTATACTCAATCTTTGTGTCGGAAGTTTAAAACCTTGGCGTTTGAAATCTAGAACCAAAGATCCAGCACTTGAGCTCCACTTGAGCATCCTGTCACCGGTGTTTGACTGGGAGGAACACCCCATCCTCTAGGTCAAAAATGTTCTTCGACAAAGATTATGTACACTGAAGTAGAAAAGGAAGTCCTGTTGATTAAGTGGCCCATCAAGGAACCTTTCAGGCTGCCCTATCCACTGATTGTGTTATTTTACAGCAGATCACCAAGGCCAAAAATACCAAGCTGGTTCCTTTCTCTACACGACTTCTCATATCATGTCCAGCATATATCGACAGCGAAGCATGGAAATGCAGACGGCCAGTCAAGAGGACAAGTACTTTGAGCCCTGCTTATTCAGTAATTGGAGAAGATCTAAGGGGGGCACTAATGTAGATAATATTTTTTTTTAATCGGAACTCAAATTGTTAGATAATAATTAGGGATTTTGTTAGCGTCCATACATTTAGAGCTTTTTAAATTGTACACAAAGATGTCACCATTGTGGCATCTAACATGCTATCATGTTAATCAAGGTGAACTTCACATCTATGTTTTTGCCCATGTCAGGTAATGTTGTGATAAAAATAACATTAGCTCTCGGGTAAGCCTCTAGGAATATAATATTTTTTAAATATTTGATCTGGAATATGGTTGTTATTGTGTAGGACATGAAAAATACAAAATATAATAATATTAAAAATATATAAATATATAATAAAGTGCTTCTATATATAAAAATGGTAATATACTTGAATATTGTTGTGTGGATATAAATATAGAGTTAAATTCAAGATGTAGTAAAAGGATTGGTATGAGGAGCCTCTATGCCTGGCAAACTGACCTGTGGGACCATATTCTTGAAGGAGTCCATAATGCGTGAACTTTTGGCCTCTTGATAATATGAAAAGCAACCAGTGATGATGACCACAGCAGCCAGAACTACTCCCAAATATAACTGTAACACAAAGGAGAAATAATTAATAAGTATATAAATGCAACTCAGATTTAAGTTTGAGTAAACTCCTTTAACTCCTGCAGTTGTGTCTTATTTTGATGGTTTCCAGATAAACCATTACAGGCTAGTTCAAAATTGCACACTTCATTAAAGTAGCAATGCATATTTTTTATCTAAAAATTGCAAAAAAAATAAAATACACCTCCCTTTCCCCAAACCTAGTCTAGACACTTTTAAAACAACTGGTGATGGAATCGACCATCTTATCATTTGCTGTTTTATCAACTAAATAGTGAAGTAACACTTATAAATAAAATTACTATAGCATTAAATTTTTTTTAAATAAACCAGAATACTCGTTAAACCAGTATGGCATGTACTGTATATTCTTATTGACTAGAGCTATACTCACATTGTCATTGGCTGGCTCTTCCTCAGTTGCAAACTGGATACCATAAGCAAGGAAACACAGGACAGCACCTATCCACAGGAGGATGGAGAACCCTCCAAACAACTGTTTACAGAATTTCATCCACTCTGGGATGGTTGGAGGTGGAGTTAGAACATTAGGCCCATCCCGTGCCAGGAGCTCCATTGCTCTTTTATGGGTCAGGCCCTGATAAAGAAAAGCAAATTATTATCAAAAGAAGAAATGACATATGACGGGTTTAAGCATAATTAATAAGAACCATAATTGCTGATTAGTAAAATTTTACATTGCCTTAAGAAAAACACTGTCAACATGATGTAACTACCACTTATATTTCTCAAAAAAAGGTTAAATGTTAAGACTAAGGCAACTGCAAAAAGAGATATTGACATTCATACAGTATATTCCTCCTATGGCATACACTGCCTGGCCAAAAAAGCCCACCTGGATTTAACTAAGCAAGTAGTTAAGTCTTCCATTGGATAATTACTGCAGTGATTTGTATGTTTCAGCAGCAAGTTATTTAACCCTAACTGAAGCAGTGAGTAGCTTCTCATTCCTTAAACAGCCATGTCAGAAAACATATCCTGTGGTCATGGCAAAAATGTTTCAGGAGGATCAAATTTTTTTCCTGCATCAATAAAAGAAAACAACTAAGGAGATTCCTGAAACTACTAAAATTTGGTTAAGAACTGCAAAACACATATTAAAACCTAGAAGGATAATGGTGCACCAGCATCATCGAGGAAGAAATGTGGTCGAAAAAACATTTCAGAGATCACTTAAAGGCTTAGTGAAATCAAATCATAAAAAACAAAAGAAGAACCCCCAGCTATGTTTAATAGTAAAATTATAAGCATTTCCACAGGTACGACACAAAGAAAACTCAAAGGATTGGGACTGAACAGTTGTGTAGCCTTAACAAAACCACTAAGTGAGCCTAATTAGAAAAAGGCTTCAATTAGCTAAGGAGTTTAGGGGAAGAACTGCGGAACGTTGGGAAACGGTCATGTGGTCTGATACGGCCAGATTTACTCAGGTCCAGAGTGATGAGCGAATCAGGGAAACAAGAGATGGATGAATTGATGCAAAAATTATGCCTAGTGCCTGCTGTATAAGCCTGTGTGGGCAGCGTTATGGTCTGGGGTTAGTTCATTTGGTCAGATCTAGGTTCAGCAACATTATATGCCCGAAAATGAGGTCAGCTGATGACCAGAATATACTGAATGACCAGGATTTCCATTTCAACAAAATATTAAAATGACTTTTGTTTGGCCTGCAAATGTAATTAAACATTATAAATATTAATTAAACAATGGAAGAGAGTTATGTTCTGCTGGATATAGTATGTCTTTGCAGTCGTACTGTAGGCATGATGGTGCAGCCCGAGTGCTGAAAGCATCACAGCCATGCTGGTACAGTATGCAGCACGACCTCGAATATTGTGGCTTTTATACAACAGTTCCGCAAACACCATTAATTATCAACAGATTATTATGTGATTCTTTATTTTACCGGTTATTTTATTCTGCCAACACAGTCTTCTGTGAAAACTAACTAACGGTGACTGGTGGAGCTCGTGACTGACAGTTAGCAAACAATAGTTAGTGTAATTACCAGGGGTGAAAGTTAAATTCTTATTCGTTATATTCAGCCAAAACGTGAGGAGAATAAATCATAGAGATGGTGGACAGCCCTGTAAATCTCATACGTTTCTCTTTATAGAAATTCACTTATTCCACTTTGTAATATAAGCTCTATTCACTTCTGGGTTCCATGGTTGAATGCCAAACAGTGTTAAATAGAAAGCTAGTACACAAGGGTTGTGCACATTGTCACACCAAATAGTAACTTGATCACGGGTTGGAGAGCGATTTGAAATTCAGCCTTGTGTTAGGAGCTAGGTAGCTTTGTAGCCATAAATAAAAGACACGGATCGCTCAGAGGCCCCATAATACAACAGCTAGTTCCGACTGAGTAATCTGATTGGACAAGAGGCATTTTACGCATGGCGATATAAAGCATAATAGCACTGTGTGGTTTAACTCTATGCATGACATCATATACAGGTCTTCTAACAATCATTAATTACACTAACTTTCAGCACAGCATGGGGTACTGAAAAAAGGAGAGCGTCGCTGCCTGCCAAAACCCATATGCAAAACCAGTCAGGGAACCTCTTTCAGCAAGAAAACACATCTGAAAACAAAGCTAACTTCCTTCTAACATAGGGCTGAATCCCAAATCCCTCTCCAACTCCTGATCAATTCAGAGAGATATTTAATAAGACGGCACCAGGTAACACAGTTATGCTATTGTTACGAAATTTCACCGTTCTGGTAGTGCACTGTGTCCACAATGCATGAGCAAATTGTCTCCTTTCGTAGGAGTCTGCAGCAACCTTTACTCCGGGATATGTTGGAGAATCTGCGTGAACGATAGGAACACAGTCTACAGCAAGGCGAGGTGCACACATACTTTACGCATACCGTGGTAAATCAACACGCTTATAGTGTGTATGTTAGTTTCTTTCAGGAGAAATAAACTCACAGATGACAACAAGGTAATATTGTTCGTCTTTTCATTTCACTACTGTATACTGTACTGTTTGGGACATAATATAAATCTCATATGTTTCTCAGGAGTGTCCATCACCTCCATGGTTTATTGTCTTCACTTTTTGGCTACATGGAACTGGAAAGAAATTTAAACCACTTTCACCCGTGTTAATTCCACTAACTGGCATTTGCTATCTGTACAGTAGGTCACCAGCTCAGTTAGTTAGTTCTGCCAGTTGAAGAAGGATATGTTTTAGTCCAGCAAAATAACTGGTTAAATAAACAAATCATAATCTGTTGATCATAAATGGCATTTGTGGAACTGTTGTTCATTGGAAGTTTGAGTATGCTTGGTATTTATTCAGTTAGTTAGGCCCTTTTATTTATTCCTTATTGTTACTAATTCCTTCTATACTTCGAATTAGCTTCACTCTCTTCCCTAGTACTGTACACTATCACTATGTAGTGCTGGGGCTAGTTCACATCATCTATAGCAGCTTCAACACATACTGTACACGTGACAACCTGATTTAGAAACTTAAAAAAAAAAAACAGCCTAAGTGACTAGGGTTCTAATAGCTAATTAGAGATATGATTGGGCTTACTTTAGACAGGTCCACCCCATAGCGAGTTGACAACTCTTCAAGAGAGAGCTTATGATCATCCTGTAGGGAGACACACCGCATTTAGGGCATTTTATACTATGTACCTTCTACATGCGACAGTTGACAACAAAACATACAGTATATGGAAATGTATGGCCTAAGGAAATAAAAATAAAAACATAAACAATCCTCACCAAAGATGACTCTTTTTTCAGCTCCTCCAAATCTTTTTCTTTCTTTTTCCTCTTTCCATTGTGCTGAGAAGCCTCAGGGCTGACATCACGTCCATACTGAGAGAAAGAAATATATAGGGACAGCATGAACAATAAAATATTTCTGTTAAAATGTTTTCTTTGTGTGATGGGGATCATGTCCCTTTTTAAAATGACATTCTGAAATTCAGGACACTTCTTCAGAAGACCCAATTCAAGGCATGTCAAACCATAACATAATAGCAGATTTGCTGGTGACAAT
>JAQMYG010000018.1:11829514-11855975 GCA_030014215.1 Clariallabes teugelsi
TGTATGTTTAAGTGTTTTATGAGTTCTGTTTATAGCACGCTCCAAGTAAAGCCAACTTCCTTTGTTCATGTTTTGTTTGGTTTTTGTTATTAAAGACTTTTTGTTTCACCTCATCCCCTCTGCGTCTATGCCTTGCAACACCATGCCCACAGTCCAACACCTACAGTACGTGACATAACCTTTTAACAATTTCTACAAACTCTTTTCCCATGAACGACAGGTACTTACCCTATTTATCAATAAAATTGACCCCACCCTGAAGTCTAATGCCTCTAAAATCAGCTCAGTCAGGTATAATGTTACCTCATAGCTGTTGTGCAGCAATGCAATTAAGTTACCAAGGACAGAAATACAGCTTGATTCAAAAGAATTGGAATAGCAGGGTCAATTCTTCTGTTTTTGATTTATACACTAAATATGTTCAAATGTTAAATAAGGGACAATAATTCACAAGATCCGTTTTCTGGTATTTACAACTAGATGTGTTAAACCAGTTAAAATATGGCACTTTGGTAGCAGACCACCCAATTTGTAGGTAAGCAAAAGTATTGAAATTAGTATTGAATTGAGTATTGAAAAAGTATACTGTCTAAAAGTTATATTTGATATTTGGTCACAAATCCCTCGCATCAAGCTCACAACTGACATCATTATTCAGTTGCATTCTTTTTTTCAGGCTGTTTTTCTAAGCTTGCGACAAAACTATTGTGTAACCAAATCATTTGTATACTCCCTCCTATACTCCTGTATAGACCTGTGTGTAATGTGTCACTCACATGGTTATTTTTCGAAGATGCAGAGATCACAAAGAAAACAATGCAGTGTAGCAAAGATAATTTAATCACAGAGAGGCTATAGATAATTTAAAGCCTAGTCAGTGCAGATAGCATCCTGAAGGTACAAAGTCCCATGAGATGTTTTCAGTGAAGTAAAAATCTATCTGAATCACATGCAGTATGTGTCTGTAGAAATTCTCGTTCCAGTGGACGAGTTTACCTTTTTCTAACTAAATCTGCACTAAATTGTGCTACGTTTCAATTTCCATTATGTTGCATCTTCTTGCCCAAGGCATAAAACCAAGCTCCAGGCGTTTGCATAGACAGAGCAGTTAATAGAAAAGTTCACCCTGAAATCCATTAAACAAGTTTTCATTGAAATGATTGTGTTGAGGGTTTCTGCTCATACTTTTTTGGCTAATGCTATGTTTTTCTTATTCTCTTGAGTCACGATACTTGCAAGCACCGATGTCAAGACATGTAATATGTCAACTTTTACTGTCTACCCCTAAAAAAACAGGGCTCAAAAGCTTCTTTTATCCCTCTAACTTTTAAGATACAATTATATAGGAGCTTTAAAGGAAAGTTGTAGATTAAGATCTTTCTGTCTCAATTGCTGTATAAAGATGAGTACAATGCTGCTTAGAGATGAAAAAAGGGAATACATGCTGTCACCCTGCGAGTGGTACAGAGATACTACAGACAATAATTAACTAAGGTGAAAAGAACAAAAATACATATAAGACAGTGTAACCAAAAACAACTTAGATTTAATCACTTAAATCGTATGTAGTGCATGTGTGTATGTTGTGTATTGCATGGTAGTATGTAGTGGTTTGCACTGTGGTCTCACACGTCCAGGGTCCCTTCTTTGGGTCTGTGTATGTGTAGTTTGCATGTTCTCTGCGTGTTTGTTGGGTTTCCTTTGGGTACTCCGGGGTTTTTCCCATAGTCCCAAGAAATGCAGATTAGGCTAACCAACGTTTCCAAATTGCCCTTAGTGGGTGAATGAGTGTGTGTTACAGTATGTGCCCTGTGATGGATTGCCACCCCGCCCAGGAGCCCCGAGTCCCCTGAGCTAGCCTTCAGGACACCCGTGACCCTGTATAGGATAAGCAGTATAGAAATTGAGTAAGTGAGTGATATTTAGTGCTTTTGCCGCTCCACACTTAAATATTCTCTCTCTCTCTCTCTCTCTTTCTTCCTGCTTATCCTCCTGAGACCTGGACTTGACTGTAATTTCTCCTCACTGTTTCTGTTTTCTTGATAAAGTTAACACCTAATAACTTTAAACTCTGAGGGCACTGATCTATGAAGAATTAATGTTCTCAAACAGAAGGAGGTTTGTCAAAAGGATTATACCAAATATTGTACTGGATTGTAAAAGAATATTTTGGCAATGAAGTTGGGAGAAAATACCATGTCCATTCACATCGCATGCACGCACGCACACACACACACACACACACACACAAAACACTTGTCACAAATGACCTCTGAGTTTATTTATGTTTCTTAAATGACTGATTTTAACACAAGCTTTATTTCCTTTTTACAATACATTTTACATAACCAAAAACTCTAATAGCCTAGTGAGGTTAACACCAAATTAAATACATAAAGGATTAGAAACTTTAAAACACTTTCGAGGACAGGGAGAGTTATCAGAAGACCTTACTAATACATATACAAGTACATGATACATACACCATGGAAATGATTCCATATTTTAATGCAGGTTTAATGGAGGGAAGCAGGTGGCTGTTCCATATCCGTTCAGAAAGGCATAAAAAGCATCTGACTTTCAATCAAGTGTGTAGCAACCCTTCACATCCTAGACGCACTTTACAGTTGTTACACACTCAATCGTGACTTACACACTTAACCCTGACAGCGTTCAGAATCCAAGCCTATCCATAGCTCACAGTGTGTTTGAGGGACGAAGACTTGGTGGGAGAATCATCTCTTGCTTGATTGTGATGTTCAGTGGACTTTGGCTTTTGACGTTTCCCTTTCGATGTGAATTCCCCCCAAGTCCTTGCTCCAGATTATAAATATTGCATGCAGGTTATAACATTTTATGCAATCACTAACTTAATGACTTCCTGCCTTGCTGGTTTCCACACCATTACTTCCTAAAACTGAGAATACTAAGACTGTGACAAAAAAAAAAAAAGCCATATGAATCCTATCATGTCAGTTAAAAATACATATATAAATATCATTAAATACAAATTACATTTCTGTTTCCCACACAGGTCCAGTAAAGTATTGCACGGCATGTCATAACTAGCATTAGGTACGTACAAAGACATAATCCTTTTTTGTTTCAATCGTTTGTTCTCTTAACATCTTGACAGGTTACAGACATGTTGTTGCAGTAAAAATACACACACAGACATGGGAAAAGAAATTCATCTTTCGCAGGCAGCAGAGAGCTAGGTATCTATATAAGCATTTTTTCTTTGGCGTCGACAGAACGCCAAACAAGAGTTTCCTTGTTGTGGGCAGGAGGTGGCAGGAATGAACAGAGTATTGTTCAAGTCAACAGGAGCGAGAGATGCATGAAAGACGGTAAAGGAGTGGAAGAATGGAGGTTTTATGAAAGGAAGAGTAATGGAAATACAGCATGGTAGTTTGAAATGGTGTGCTATGTTTTGTGGGGAGAGAGGAAAAAATGAAACACTCACCTCAGGTCAAAGAAGACTGAGTCATTGAAAAAAGAGAATGAAAATAAATAGAGGAGACAGACAGAGAGATAGAGAGAAAGAGAGAGCGTGGGGAGCCAAATGATTAGGCTGATTCAATTCGAATTAACATAGTTTTTTTGTCATTTTGTTTTTTTTTCATTTTTTGTTCACTCTGTTGCAGTCCCCACTCTCTTTTTGTGTGTGTGTGTTTATGTGTGTGTGTATGTGCGTGCATATTTGTGTGTATGCTTTGCCCGCAGTATCAACTTCATTCTGAGGGTTTCAGTCACTACGGTCAAAGCAACACACACATGCAAACACACACTCATGCACACAGTCATGGGTGCAGCACCTGAACGCGACATGGATTTAAAATTTGCCCTGCAGATGGACAATGTAATAGAGCAGTGTTCTTCACTAACTTTCTGAGAATGATCCAACCAACCGAAAAAAAGAAAGAAAAAAAAGGAATGAGGGGCAACAATT
Organism: Clariallabes teugelsi; assembly: GCA_030014215.1. Lineage (NCBI taxonomy): Eukaryota > Metazoa > Chordata > Actinopteri > Siluriformes > Clariidae > Clariallabes > Clariallabes teugelsi. The sequence continues at coordinate 11,833,467 of JAQMYG010000018.1, forward strand.
TAAAGGATGAATAAATAGAAATATTTTTTCTTTTTATGCAGTTTTATGAGCATGTTACTGACATGTACTGTAGCTGACCTCTAGGCAAAAATTGGAGCAGTTCCATCAAGTAGTGAAGATCTATAAAACACAACATGTTTATCATTAAAACATTTTTTTCCCCGGATATATTTAGTGATTTGTGCTGGGGATTTTGTTGAGACGCCGCTAGGTTGCCCTCCAGGGGGTGCTAGTAGCCCCAAGCCTACATGGTGAGGAACAATGCTCTGGGTATGTGTAAGTCTGAGACGACAGTGCTTTATCTTTTATTCTGAGTTCTAGAATTGGATCATGTATCTGTGTCTGCATCATGTTCTTTGTTTAGCCCTTAAGCAATGAATATTAATAAAAGGGGAGGCGTGGCTACTTTGAAGGGCCAGCCTACATATGTATATAGCAAAACATGAAGTGATGCCATAGCACCAGTCGATCAAGTGATTATGACATTATGAAGTGAATGAGAGAAATCAGGAATAAGAAAGGGTGGAAATGAGGGAAAGTGAAGAAGACAGGACAGAGCATAAAAAGAGGGAGGGGAGAAGAGAAAAAAAAGAAGGAACAGTTAAAGCAGAGATTCCAAGCAGATTTCCAAGGACAGAAACAGACCTTTTCCCTCAACAAAGTGCTGGTGCTACCAATAATAATAATAATAATAATGTGCTTTAGTGCAAAGTGCTTTTTCTATACCAGTAAAACAGATTTGATTACAGTACCTTTTCATAATGGTGAACTTAATTAAAAACCCTGAATGGTGCAGTAGGTTCTAAAGATTATTGGCAAATAACTAGCGAAATGAAATATCCTGACAATGATTTAATCAGTCCAATAGGAAAGCACTGTTTTAAATTAAACTGGAGCCACATTTCTGATGTAATATTAATAAAGGTTACAAGCAGCAGTATACAGTACACTTAGAATAATCTGTAAAAAATCTCCCATTTAGTTTTCTATGGCGATATTTTTGCGCTTTATAAATATCCTGGAGGATCTGACTTAAAGGTAAAAGGCATTGGCAAAGCCAAATGTACTTGTACAACCTTCCACAATCATTATTACTTTTACGCTGTTTACAGAGCGCACATCTGATTAAATAATGGCTTGAATCCAGTGCTAAAGTGGCCCATTATCTAATACGTTTGGCTGTATTTCTTTTCAGTATCTCTGCCGTCAGCACAATGTCATTGGAAAAGGGATAAAACAGAAAAAATCAGACAAACTAAATGAAATGTGGTGTATGTCTGCGATTTTGTGCACACGATGTGGTGCGAGATAGTCCTCACACTGCACATTATCCACAGAGGGAGTATGGGCATGTTGGATAGTGAGAGAGATAGCAAAATAGTGTTGTGTGTCACTGTTTTGCCACCCCAGGATGGTGTGTGTGTTTGTGTGTGTGTTTCAAACAAGAAGAGAGTTGTGAGAGCAGTTAGCTCTCGTCCTAAATATTTAAAGCAACAGCCTGTAATGTTTATGGGTTTTTCATTATTGATGCCAAATGGGGTTTATTCAGGGGGTCATAAAAAATCAGTGGCACAGGGAGTGTTCAATGGCTCCTGTGTGTCCTAAGCTACACTGTGAAGTGTAGTGTGACTACACCACAGATGTGCACTTTAAACTGAATTTACAAATGGGGGACTACTCATCTTCCCAAATGCTCCTCTTTAAGGCCTCTCCTCCACACGCCTCTTGCATCCCACACTCGCTCAGCCGAGAGTGATTTTGTTTGAGAGCTTGGACAGGGTGGAGAGAAGAGCAGCAGCGCTACGTTTAGGCTTCTCTTCTCCTCCTCCTGTCTGCTCTTGTTTAATGAGCTCAAGCTCAATGGTCATAAGAACCCTGTCCTTCCTGTCTTTCCTGCCTTCTCCAGGTACTCGCGCCTGGAGCTCTAGCTCTCTGCTTGCGAAACCCTATTTCTTTTCTCTGCGCGACTCTTGCTTCTTCTTCTCAGATGCTGGCGCCTTCTGCTTGGCAGGATCCACCATGACAGAAGCCTGGGGAGAGAGAGGGAGCGTGGGGAGGGGAGGATAGAGTCACTATGGCAGGAGTGAGGGAGAAAGAAAGAAAGTAAGAAAAAAAGGAAAGAGCAAGAGAGAGAGAGAGAGAGAGAGAGAGAGCCATAGCGAGATAGATAGAGAGAGAGATCAGAGAGAAGGTGTGTTGTTAAATGATGCAAGGTGTGATGATTAAAAGAATTGGAGAAGGAGAACAAGAAAGCAGCAGAGAGGAAGTGAAGAAGAAAGCGATGGAAAAGGGGTGGACCGAGAACGAGCCATTAGAAGGAAAGGTAAACGGGAGGAACCTTTGGTGTCTGGAAGGGAGGACAAAACAGGAAGCCGTCAGTCAGTCCGACAGAGAGTGGCAGCATGACATCACAGCACCTACACACACACCTGAGCCTGACTCTTATGAATGAATAACAAGGCTCAATTTATGTAATAATGAGTTGATATTGCATTGATATTATGTGTTACATGTATTACATCGACAGTATCATTTAACATGGCTCTTAGCACTGTAATGTATGATAACAAAACTGATTACGGCCCGTAGTAAATGAGATTCAGTTCATGACTACAATTTTGACTAATATGAAGTTCTAAGGGTTTTAAGATGTCTGTTTATTGTCATGCATCTGATTTATAAATGATTTCGATGATTTGTTTTGCAGGCCTTTAAGGGGCCTTTCTGTATTAATCCAGGCATTACTTAATATTCGTAATGTCTGCAATTTATGCATGTAATTTACCTTAGTTTGATCATGTTCTGTATATTCTCCCATTCCATCCATCCTCCCAAGTCTCTCCCATTTACTCTCTGACATTAACGTAAAACTGGCGATAAGGAATAATCATTTAAAGCAATAAGTGCTTTAAAGAGTGTGACAAAAAAACCTTTTCTATTCTGCAGAACAGAACCCTGTCAGGTTATCCTACTCGGACACCTGACTTTGCATTTGAACTTGAAGAAACGATGGATATTGGACTTAGAGCAGACAAAGGGAGAGAGAGAAAGAACGAAGGGAACGAAAAAGAAACAAAGATTGAAGCTGACAGGATATGACAGAAATATATGAGGTGATAGATAGATAGATAGATAGATAGATAGATAGATAGATAGATAGATAGATATGTTGTGAAGACATGGTCTTCTCTTTCAGTCTATTTACTTTGGTTGTCCTACAACTACTTGAAATCAGAGGTAGCATGTTGACTGTTTTATGATTCCTCTGCTTCTAAATCAAATCATAAAATACAATCATCTGCATCTTTATGTGCACCTGTAGAGAGGAGGATTACAAGACAGCAGAAAGAGGAAAGTGGGATGACATGGGAAAAAAGTCACCCTAAAGAGTCTAGGGATGAAAGAATGTGTGGAATGAAAACATGGAGAAGCAGAAATGAGAATGATAGTCAGGAAGTGTGTGTGTGTGTGTGTATGTGTGTGTGTGTGTGTGTGTGTGTGTGTGTGTGTGCGTATGTGTGTGTGTGTGCGTGTGTGTGTTTGTGTGTGTGTGTAAATATTATGGCATGTTGGACTCCAGATGAATGCCAGCTTGAGACAGTATGAAGTAATAGGAGATGGGTAATAAGTGGAAAACAAATTTCTAATTTTGCATAACTGTTGCAGTAGTTAAATCATCATGCAAGTTGCATGTAAAATAAAGCCCTGTAATAAGGTGACTAAGGTAATATGCCAATGTTATGGAATTAAAAATAAAACGCATTTGTCAGCGAAAAAATATATAATTTTTTTTCTGTTCTCAATATTTTCCAAGATATTACAAATTAACCCTGTCCAGGGTGTACCCTGCCTTGTGCCCTAAGCCTCCTGGGATAGGCTCCAGGCCCCCGCGACCCTGAATAGAGGATAAAGCGGTATAGAAGATGATGAATGAATGAATATTACAAATTAAACACACAGAAATACTTTGTGCTACAAAAAATTGGATTATACAGCCAAAGAACAGCATTGGTAAGATATTTCCTCAGGTATGTGCAATGGTTTTTAATTTGCATTATTTGCATAATCAGATGGTTAAAAGAATTATCGACTCAGTCCAACAACTAGTTTTAGACTGATAGACCGTTATTACTGAGTTACAGATAAACATGTCTGTTGTTCTATTCTCAATGCACAAAAACGAATATTAAATTATTGCTTGTGCTAATAGCTCAAATGCTAATGATGATATTGTGGATTCAAAAATTAAATGTATTAAAGGTACCACTATCAGGGAACCAGTTGAAATAGTGAAAATAAAGATGCGTTTTGGACACGGTGGTTAGTCTATAGCTGGCATGCATAGTGGAGAACCAACACAGAGGTAGATGTTAAACTTTGACCTTGTCCTCTGCCTGCTGTCTCAGCCTTTGGCGGCAGACAGAGAGCTGAATGAGATATGCCATAGATAGACAGCAGCAGAAATGTGCCTAGTTTCTGCTTTCTAGCTTGCCAGGAGCAAATATGCATCATAGAGAAAGACTATCATTATTAAGATATGTCCTATTCTAGTACCGATGACATTTAAACCTCAAAATTCTCTCTAAGAAAAAAATTACATTAAGAAAATAACTTTAACTCTTGAGCTACTACTGTATGCAGAGGTGACATTTTGTGTTGCTGAACATATTGATTAAATCTGGCAGTCCCTATTCAGACCACTTATCTAACTTAATCTTTATCTCCTGACCTGTGAAGTATATTTTTATTTGTGGCGTGTGCTTAGTAATTAAGCCTTATAATAAACTACGAATGTTCCAGTCATAGGTGGAGCAAGTGAGGAGAAGACCAGAAGAGGAGTTCTTTACAGGAGCCAAAGCAGCCAGAGTTATGGGTCTCAGAATTGCCGTGTGCAAGCCAGTCTTTTTACGTGTTCATGTGTGTTTGTGCGCTTGTGTGTGTATGTGTGGGGGGCTCCGGGGTGCTGGTGGCAGCAGGTGAACACTTGCCTGTTTTTGCTGGGCTCCTTCTTTCCCTTTGCCTTTCTTGCCATGTTTGCTAAGAAGAAAACACAAACATAGTGCGAGGATTGAACCATACAGTATGTTAAGCTCTTCATTTCAACCAAACAAGAAAATAAGGCAGGAGTTCAGGCCTTGGTAAAAATGTGTGTGCGCGTGTCTTGACTAGGGAAAGGATGAGCTTTAGCCTTTTTGAAAGTATGTGTCTGAATGTGTGCGCTTTTTTCTGAAATCTGAGGAGACTTGGGTATGATCTTAGTGAGGGTGTGTGTGCGTATATCTGTATGTGTGTCAAAGCCAGGCAGAGGTTCAGGATGCGCTTGAGGCAGCAGGTACTCCCAGACTGACCTCACACTCAAGCTGAAGACACGTCGGGCCACCAGGAAGCGCATCAGATAGTAGATGGCCACCACCAGGATCAGCAAACCCAAAACGACACCAATAATCGCACCTGTGATCACGCCGGCCTGGATTGGGACTGGAAAGAATCAGATGAAATATGAGATGTATGTCATATCTTTCTATTTTTTCTCTTTTTCTTCACTGTAAAAATTGTGTTGCAATTAAAGTACAAGTTAATGTAAATGTACTGTAAAAACCTTTAAATAATAATACCACTAATTCGATGTAAATGCTGTATTTCTTTACTGTAATAAACATTACATTACTATAAAGATATAGCGTTTTTTTCAGTGACTTACTGTAAATTTCCACAAATGCACTTAAGCCATTATTTACTGAAATTCTTAAAAAAAAAAAAAAAAATTTGTGGCTGTAAATTTACACTCATTTACTGGCCACACTTTTGCTGGTATGTTACACACATTACACCTGCACTGTGACTTGAGAAGCTGATGTTTTCCTAACCTTCTTGCTGCAAGCAGTGTGAGCAAAGTGACACAATGAGCACACAATTCAGTAGGGGAATGCATACTGTCACTCTGTTCAAAGCAAATGGAAAGCATCAGCTTTGGATTCATCAGCGGAACCATGTGAATGCAGCGGAAGAAGGATAGCAGACTGGAATGCAGCTCTGCTACTATTAGGTGATCAAATATAGAAAAAGTATTTACCAGCAGAGGTGTTTTTAAGATGAATGAAAAAGTCGCTTAGTTGTTCGCTGTGCTTCGATAAGCTTTCTGATGTCAGGAGAGCCACAGACAAACACGTAAACACGGTGGGTGTCAGTAAGTTATCTGATTATTACCAGCAAAAGACAGAGTGTACGTTAAAGTAGATGTCTTATAGTCGTGTAGTGTTAGCTCAAGCTGATGATGCAATTGCCATAGTTTATAAGCAATTGAGCACCATGACATAACTGTCTCTGCTCTGTCTGTCTTGATTAATACCCAAAATCATTTTGATGAATAATGGCATTATGTAATAATCAGCCATTATTTAAAGTGGTATTGAGAAATATAAGCCGACTTTGAACAAATGACCTTTTGAAATAAAGACTACTGAAATTAGATGAAATGTCTCTGCAATAACCTCTACTATTAACTATAGAGAATAACCAGGATGAAAGAATATTTTGAAATAAAGGATGAAAATTGTTTTGCAATAACAAGTAAAAAGTTTAAATTGTGATTATTCCACAGTTTTATGGTCATGTTATGTATTCCCAAGTAAAAGAAAAAAAAAGTATGCTAAGTATACTAAATCCTAGCATGCTAAAGTATACTTAAGTGTACTTGCTTCAGACTAATGATTAGTATATTTGAAGTTTCCTATTTTGGAACAACTAATTTTGTACTAAGTGCATTTAAGTTGTAATTAAATGGTATATTTTTAGTGTATTAAGTATACTGTTGTGTGCTAAAGTGGAACAACTTTAAGTATACTTAGTACACTTAACGTATATGGCTGTGTGTATACTAATGTACATTCCTGACAGTAATTAATACAATTTAAGTATATATTTAATGTATTATAAGTACATTACAGCTATTTTTACTGTGTTACAAATACATGATTAATATACTATGAGTATATTCTCATTGCAGCAGTAGCATGCTGTTATACTTCAGGCCAATTATATAATATAGTACACACAGTCTTCTATAATGCTGTATTGCAAATGTGTTTCCAGTACACTAAAGGTGTTTAGGATAATTTACAATTGCTAAATGCATTTTCTACACTATAACATGTTTTTGAAACACATTACATCAGCTATTATAAGGGAGATTTTATTCAGTTAGTATACTTTTTATATATTAACCGATTTTACAATTTTTTTTTTTGTATATTTACAATGTACCATTTATTGCTGTGTGACCAAATAAAATTTCACTTTGAATTTGAAATATTTGGTTAGATTACACTGATGTTAAGATTTACAGAAAGGACAATAATGATTTCATACCTTTCTCAAATACCAGAAGTCGTACACTAGAGGGTCGGCCCACTATGTCTGGAGGGTTCTTGGCATCACAAGTGAAGGTTCCATTGTCAAAAAAGTCCAGGTTTTTGATCAGGATAGAGCCATCGCGACGGGATGGGTTGCCTACAAACTCCAGACGCTCCCGAAATGGCCCTTTATTGTCCACATAGGGAACTCCATTTGTGTAGTGGAAGATCTGATCAATCACAAAACAAGTGTGGTGGATTTTTATTCTCCCCACAACGAAGTTGCCCTAATTTAAAATATTAAACAAATACTGTAACTTTAGTAAAAGAAATCAAAGAAAGACTCCGGACTCCGGACAAAGTGAGCCAGCCTTGAAATGCCTAAGATGTGAATCCAAGCATCACCAAGAACAGACTGATTTGACTGTTACATATGCGCAGGGGTGGGGCGCTCACCTAGCCCCCTCCTTTGTACAATTTATTTTCATTCCTTATCAAATTTTTTAACCCATTATAATTACATTTTCTTTATATAATTTTGCTACGTCATATACCTCGTCATCTGACTCCACCTCTTTCTGATATTTTTCCCATTATAACTTATTTTTCTTACAAATTAATTTCCATTATCTTTTCACTTGTTTTGTTCAACTTAAAAAATATCGGGGTGGCGCTTACGTCTACTACTGTATAAATTCTTGGTGCTTCCAGTTTACTCTACAGTTTTCAAGAGACAGGCCATGGGTAAGCATCTCCTACACATTATTTTAATTATTTGTCTTATTTTGTCAATTTTATTGTATTTACATGTTTTATTTTATTCTTATAGCTAATCGCATTTGCACAAATGATCACTACGTCACTCTGGACGACTCGGACAGCCAGGGCAGTCCGGCTCACATTCCTACTGACTACACTCCTACTGAACCTGTCATGGACATGGACAGGGCCGGCCTCGGTGAGTTTTGCTGAGGATGAGCCTGAACCATCTGGATTGCTAATGCAGTTTCTAGAGGAGACAGGGCTTTTTCAGGAAGGATGACTCCTAACCTGGTCCTTCTAAAAGACTGCATGTGGATAGCCCTTATCCATTTTCTTTTAGGCCCGTACGACCAGAGTCTAGTACCCCGGCTCCGTCGGTCCTAAAACTTGTTTGTCATGTAAGTGTTGGCACCCAGACCGATTCTAAAGTGTCTGTTGGTACCCAAACAGATTTTCCTCCTGCGCCTGTGCCAAATCTAAATCGCGGCATTTCTGTTTTTGTTCCTCTCACTGATCTTCAAATTGGTATTGTCCTTCCTCACAGGAGGTTTGATAATTGACATCTTATGCATTTTATTTTGCTATTGATGCTTACCCAGGCCCCCTATGGTTTTGTACTTTTATGTTGGGCCTTATACTTTGTATTTTATAATACTTACTATGTAGATGCACATACTATTTTTGTGTCTACTCTTATTAAACTTATTATTCATAAAGCTGTGCGTGTGTCTTTTGATTATCTAATTTGACATTTTGCTTGTGTATCCAATACCTGTTACATCACAGTTAAGATCACCCCATGTCTGAGATTATATCATATCTGGGGCTACGTCATATCCAAATAATCTTAATCTCTATTTTCATGTACTTGAACTTGATTACTTGATATAAAGATTAACTCCAATGTGCTTTTGTGTAATTTAATTATGTATATAAACTGAAACTCCTTCTTCAAACTCTTGCATAAGTGGACAAAGTGAGATGAGCATATGTGTGTACGTGGTAACATACAGAGATGCTGTCTTTCGCCCCATCTGGCCTGTAGCTCCAGGAGAAAGTAACATCCTCAGAGGTCCATCGCCATGAGAAGAAAGAGCAGGAAAGCCGGATATCCGAACCTACCACAGCATGTCTCTCCCAGCCGGTATACACTGTTATAGCCTCTGACTTGGGAGCTACCACACACACACACACACACACAATATAAAATGAGTCACATCTATAACACAAAGTTCATATTGATGCTTGACAATTTATGTTATGGACCACAAAGACTAAATATATATACAACTAAAAGTTTAAAAAATCATTTGTGAATTTAGTCCCATTAGACACATTAGGCATTGGAAAGAAATTTGGCACAGACAAAGGTACAGTATGTAGACTTGTTCTTTGTTACATAATCTAGTGTATAATGAACACTAGTTGAATATACTGTATGTGAAGATGTGTACACTGTACAGTACATGCAACAGAAGTTAAGCCAAACCCCACTGGTGCATTTTTTTTTTTTTGCTCTCTGTTTCTCTGTCCTTGTGCTGTGGCCAAATTGTGAAAACTACACACTATGCAGTGTGTCTGTCCGTTTCTTTATCAGCTTAATGAATAGACAGATCTATGAACATTCTTCCTCTTCCACTTTGAGTAGAATTGAGGCCTCTGTCAAATAAATACATCCTATTTAATAGAATAGAACAAACAAACCATCTGAAATTCACACAATAGAAGTTACACAGGCAGAAGAGGAGACATCTCCGTATCAACTCAAAGTTAAACTAGCTTCTTTGTGCTGTTACACACTCCCGCTTATGTAATACATTGCAATTTCTTGTTTTTTTTAAAGAATGACTTTATAAGACATATTTTTCTAAATATTTGAAATCACAAATTAAATTGCAAATCTCGCATACTATAAGCATTCACAGTGTCTATTCTTCATCGCCAGAGCATCGACACATTATTGGCAGAATTTTACATGCACAATAACAGCATGAAGTTAATTAGATCATAAACAAGAAATGTATTCCCATCTTATTCATAGAACCCAACGTTCAGTTCTGCTATGAACAAGTGCACAACTCGCCAGTCAACACCCTCTTGCAGCAAATCAGTAAACAAAATTATTTAATAGACAGTGTCATTGCTGGATTTAAAAAACAAAAAGCTTTAAATACTAGTTAAAAATCTGACCCCTGGCATAGGATGGCACGATTGGTGTGTTTAAGAAAGTACTCAGTGGAAATATCATTAAAACCCTGGTAACACTTGAGCACTGTGCAAAACTTTTCCACTGAGCAGAGAAGACTAAAAAATTAATGGGCCCCAGCCAATATGTATGTGTAGTGCCCTATATATTAGGTGGACTTGATAAAATGTTCACTTAAAATAGAGACAAGGTAGATGTAGTTAATATTAACAAGTATTATAAAGTAAAATAAAGTAGAATAATAACTCATACTATGTTAAATAAATTGTTAAGTTGGATTAAACATAAATATATAATAATAAAATAAAATAAAATAAAATATGTATACCATAATTATACCAATTTATGTCAAATGCAACATGTTACAAAGAATAATTTATTACTAAATAAAGAATACTTTTCACTACTATGTGTAACTTTAATGCATACATACAAAAAAGTGATCTTTGATTTTATAGTTATTGCACTAATTATTTATTTAGTTAAATGAAATTGTAGCAATATAAAAAACAGAACATTTTCAGAATTATAATAATTTTTAAGTAATTACACTGGAAGCGACTTTACAAAAACTGACAACTGCAATGTAATAACAAAAAAATTGTTACATAGAAATTATACCTGTATGGCAATATGAAGTTTTGAAGTTTTGTTTACCTGCACTGAGCAGCACCACAGATGTGAGCACCAGTAGAGTTAGCATGCTTTTTGGTTCCGCTGGTCAGCAGAAAGCTGAGAATCAAAGATGAGGACAGTGGAGCAAAAATGTAGGGATAAAGGGAGTGAGGTTGAGGGGCACCCAGGCAAGTGCGTGCCGACGAGAGTTTATATCCAACCACACCCCTAAGTCAGGTCCAACCCTAAGACTGCCTACTTTTTTTATTCTGTTCTGTCTATTCTTTATCTATCCATCCATCCATCCACTGGCTCATTCTCCACCCTAAATCAGACCTGACCTAGTGACACATAATCCTCCACTCTCTCTCTCTCTCTCTCTCTCTCTCTTTCTCTCTCTCTCAAGTTCTTAATTTGCTCAAGTTCATTTTCCAGTAATGTTTCAAAGATGAATTAGATGAATTAGACCATTCATTCACTTCTTTTTCTATTTTTAATAATAATTTTTAAAAAATTATGTCCATTTGACAGGGCAAGTTTCATTCAAAACTGAAGCTTTAAACGATTATTTAAAAAACTTAATGACAGGGATAGTTTAATGTTCGCGTGTGCGTGTGCGTGTGTGTGTGTGAGAGAGAGAGAGAGGGAGAGAGAGAGAGAGAGAGAGAGAGAGATATTATGGTATAATTGACACCTCATCATTATATCTCTTCTCATTGATGTCATCAACAGCTCGAACTTGAACGTGACTTTACATATAAAGTGACAATGTCACTGCAGACTTTATTATACACCAAAGACTTTTAAATTATGCAGTCACAGGTGATTCGCATAAGTTCACAATCACACAAGTTTGGCTCTTTATAGTATGGAAAATCCAAAGCATGCAAATACAAAAAGCTATATAAAATCTTAGACTTAACATAAAATCTATGCTTTATTACAATAATGTATAAAGTGGTGATTAAAAGCAAAGTGCATAAAAAAATAAGAATGTTGATATGCCACAGAGGCATAGAAAAACAGAGAGAGAAAGAGAGGAAAAAGACAGAGAGAGAGAGAGAGAGAGAGAGAGAGAGAGAGAGAGATGCCCTTTCACAATGAAACAAACAAATAATATTAAACAAAGCCTTCTCTTTCATCCCTCCATTTCTTTTCTCTCTCTAGATTCCTCTCCTCTGCTGACGTCTGCCAGTCAAAACAATGCAAGGAGTTAGAGAGAGAGAGAGTCTTACTGCCCATTCTGTCTCTCCAAACAAAGCTTTGCATTCTTTCCTCCTATGGTCACTATTTTACTCCTCCTCTTTCAGAAATATGGACAAAACAAAAGGATAAAGAGAGCAGATAGAAATAGATAGGTTGAGATAAGGACACAAAGACATTGAATTGAGCAAAATATTAGAGGGAAAGTGCAACATCAAGTGATCTTAGTGGGTTTTGTTACCTATTAAATGAGACCAATTTTACTCCTGAACCCTCTCATTATAATCTTAACCCTAGGCAGTGGGGACTGAACCCTCATGACACTTTTGTGCATAAAGCATCTTGTAAGGCCTGTAACTCTCAACCGCATGGCTATTCATAAAAAATTTATCCTGGTTTAGAACATACCATGTGTTGCTTTTTTTCTTTGTTTGTGGGAGAGGTCCTGGATGTGGTCCTGCAAATGAATAAAGGTCTAACAATGCTGTTTTGTGTTGGAGTGTAGCAAGAAATAAAGCACCTTTTAAAGTGATGGTACACGATTAGGATGTGATCTCTACCGTTTCAGAATGGTGGACCTCAAATGCATAACATTTTAAATGCTCTAAATTCCATGTATGACTGCTATATACCATATACAATCAAAGTTGGACATGCAATAAAGCTTCCTTCTATGTTCATGTTTCAAAATTTACATCAATCAGCCATAATATTAAAACCATTAACATTATAACCACCTAAGATGTGGCTCAGCCCACCAGGTATCGGATCCCTTGGGTGCTGTGGGTTGTGGGGTGGGGCCTCCGTGGATATGTCTAGTACTTCGCATGTGTGCTTGATCAGATTGGGAACTGGCGAGTTTGGATGATGGATTGATAGACTTGGACTCTGCCTGTTGGGCCACGTGTACACTGGGAGTTCTGGTGCATTTCATTTATGGCCAGCATTTACTTTTTTTCAGTGTATTGTGCCAAATTGTCTTTTCTGTTGGATGAAACCAGCCCGGGATGGCCTTTGGTCCCAATAGGCATGGGTAAGCCTTGGGTGCCCTGGTGTATAGTTGATAATCACTGTTAATGTTATGGCTGATCGGTGTATACAGTAAATGTAAGATGTGATACTGATAGTGGTCTGATGCTAAATCAATGCAGATTTGGGTCACTTCCAGGTTTCATTATAAACATGAAGTGTTTTGGAGATTAACAAAATATGCTAGAGGGCCAAAAAATAGAAATAGAGTTTTTAAAATGCCCTGTGTTAGTGTGGACCTAGCATTACACATCACTACCACTTTTTATATAATTAAGCACAGCTATAGACTACAATAATTCACAATCTTCACAGTCTATAGTTTATGAAATAATTATTACAAGTGTAATGATTAATGAATAATGATTCATTCCTTTGTCACTCAGATAAGATGAAGTATCTCCCTTCAAGTCTTCCTTGCCATGGTCCCCTCTAGCTTGCTCAATCTGACTTTAAATCTACACTGATTTTTTTGTAAAGCTGTTTTATAACATCGTCCAAGGTCCATAAAGGCACTGCATGTAAATTTAGCCTTCTTCACACATAAAATCTACAGGAATCCTAAAAGGGACAATTTAATTGAATTCCATATGAATTTATCTGTAAGATATAATTACAGTTAACTGATTACAGTTCAGTATTTTAAGTTCTGTTACTTGTTGTTCAGCCTAATCAAAAAGACAACAATGATATTGTTACCATGTGCAGTGAAACCTACAAAAACTATGGGCCAAGGCAAAAAATCTCTGAGAAAATGGACCCATTTTCTTAACGGAAAGAAAAAAGTCAAACAATTTAAAAAATCAAACAATAATGACCAATACAAGCTCAATTTAAGTATATAAGTACACATCCCAAGATAAACTGGGATACACTACCATACACACTACATGTTAATTCATCACAACTTAAATACAGTAACTATATAAAATAAATATAGAAAAATCTAATACACAATTTTCTTTTACTTAGAAAAATGCATTATTAAGTTATGGTAAGAGAATATATAATTTGTATATTGTATTCTTATATAGATTTTAAATATATTATATCTGTCCACACAGTACACACTTACACCATCACACCATACACACCACGACAACAGATTCTGCCATGAGTGTCATTAGTGTATTTTTGAGAATGGCTGATATCATCAAACTGCAAAAAGTCGAATGCTTGTAGTGTGTGTGTGTGTGTGTGTGTGTGTGTGTGTGTGTGTGTGTGTGTGTGTGTGACATTTAACAGGGTCATTTCAGGACAAAGGGAAGATCTGTCTTTTTCTCTCCTCATCCCTCTCATGGCAGAGATGTCACAGGGAGCACGGAATGAGGGATGGAGAAAGGGAGCGAGACGAAGGGATGGGGAGAGAAGGCAAAGGAGGAGAAAAGCTATTGTTCTCGTTTGAAAGGCAACTTATTGTTTTCAGAAAGCCCTGCAGTGGTGTAGGAGTGATAGGACCGAGGAAAAAAAAGAGAGAGACACAAAGACAGACAGAGACAGGCAGCAAACACACTTCAGAAAGACTGTGGAAATCATTTTTCTTTCTTTCATTTTTTTGCCTTATGTTTCTTCACACAATATCTGTGTGAGAGAAATGGTGTAGAAAAAGCATTTTCTTTCTTGAGAGTGTTTGAGTACCAGATCAATATTCTGTGGAAATATCATGTCAGACAAAAACACACTTCAGCTTTCAACCAGTCTATCATTACATTTTCAATGGGAAAAATATTCTTTCACGCACCCACACGCACTCGTGTGAGAAAGAAATGTGCAACACTCATTTTTCATAGACGATACAGAGAACCGTGCAAGCTTAGGCACAATTACGATCGAGTAGACATTTAAATAAGATACATGCTGCCATTAAATTTTACAACATATCAAAATTTTTACAGTAGAATGTCAGTATTTTTGAAAGAGGTCCTATTATATGATGGGAAACAGTCGTCTAGGCCAGTAGTTCTCAAATATTTTGCAGTCAGAAAGCCCTTTTAACTGTAAAACAGTGACAAAAACAGTAACAACAAAGGCTTGTTAATTCTATGTGTAAAATTACATTTTGGCTATATTTTGGTTCATATTAAATTTTATCAAATTTTCTCACTTCCAAAACATTTTTATTTAAACAGAGTATTGTATAAAGTTTGTACCCTTACATGATATTTACATTGTAATATAAACCCAATATCTGAAAATGATTCATCAAATCAGGGGCCACTCCTTTTTTTCTGGAAAGATACCCTTGCAGAGAGGTATATAAATGGTGAGATGTGCAGTCAAATTGATTGATGGATTTATATTATTATTATTATTATTGTTGTTGTTGTTGTTGTTGTTTTTTGTTGTAAACACTGTCTGGAAGTTATTTCATATAAATTCAACACACAGACTTAATTTCTGCATTTTCTTTTTTACATGCACTGTACAGTACCCGCCAGCACAAAAGATATTTAAATACTCAGAAATATAAATTACTTTCAAAAAGATTCTGTTAGTGAAGTGGCTGGAGATGCAGGTGCAGGGGAAAAGAAACACAACAAATCAAAATGGGTATTCAGTGAATACCCATGGGTCGGGCTTGGGTCAGTCGATCTACAGTCAGGGGGCAGAAGGGCTTGGCAGAATCAGGGGCCTGGACAACAGAAGCAATATTGTTAACTGAGAAATGCTAAAACAATGCCTAGCATTGGAACTACAGATGAAAATTTGCCTCTTGGCCAACTCTGGCATTATTTTCAGAAGTGTAATTAATTACTGTCCCTTCCAAATATAGTGTAATGAATAAAGCAGATACTGGTGGACAAACAGAGTAGTGTTTGTGGTGAACTTGACCGGGGCAACTGGGAGTTTGCTTCTAAGTTCATTTGCCACACTGTGTTTTTGGAAAATGGAATTTGACCCTGACTCGCATATGACACTGCCAGCATATGGAAAACATCAACACTCATATCATAGCATAAAATAAATGAAATAAATGGAAATACATCATCTGTATTGAACTGCTGTATAAAAATATGCAAATTGCTCTCAGTCCTCATAACACTGCACTTGCCTTTGGCCTTTCATTTGAAAAAATGTGTATACATCAGCTGCAGAAAAATAAATAAATAAATAAAACTTTAACTACCTGCCACCAATGGAAATGCCAAAAGCTTCTGAACTAAATGAAAAAAGCTAAACAAAAAAGTATACATGCCTACATGCACGGTTCATTGTGTTCTTTGATGAGTTGGAGCCGTTTTGTAGTTACACTTAGCTGGTTGTGGCTAACAGGCGTTTCAGAGACCATGGATGAAGTTTAAACATTGAAACCATCAAGCATACCAACCTCAAATATCACAGAAATGGTTGAATGCAACATATACAGTATATACAAATAAATTCATTGAGAAAATCTTTGAAATTGGTCCAGTCATTTGAAGGAGGAGAAAACATTCTAATAAATGATCTGATACGAATATTGTAATCTATTTAAAATCTGAATTTTATATAATATATTAATTTACATTTTTGCTACAGTATTAAACAAGATTATAATATAATTTTTGTTATCCTCTATAAGGGTGGAGGCATAAAGTAGGTTGATCTAGCATCACTAAAAGCTTTTCTATAGCCCTCTTTTTATGCTGCTTGAAATATGACCAATCTAATCTGACACCAATTACACTTTAATTTCCACATGTTATGTGGGCGTGATCGTTATACCAGGGTGCTAATTATCTTGCTTTTATGTGGAGCTAAACTGTATAGCAGAATTTTGACCTGAAGCATACAGACTCCTGATCATGTCCTGTAAGGTTGGATGGTGATCCAATCACAGTAGATAACTCTAAATAAAAAAACTAAATAAATAAATCACTGCTTAGATTTAATGAAGCAAATATATCAAGAGTCTTTGCAATGATTACTACACTGATTGCCATGTAAACTGTGTATTGGGTTTTATACGTCAGGTAGAACAAAAGTTAACATAACTTTTATAAAGAGTAAATTGTACCAATATCAGAATATGGCAATGATGTAGAATGTAGAACTCGCAAAATGAGCATATTATTATTATTTTTGGTCACAGAAACAACTGGAAACAATAAAAACACATGATCATGTGTATCTATTGTGCAATTTATTTGTTAATAAATGTGAGCCATTTATTATTTTTTTGCTCAGTCAAGTTTGTATAGTTGGTTAAAAAGAATTCAAATTCAGTTCAGTTTGAGCTGAGTTAACAACTGTGCCGTGTATTATTAAAAACTTGAAGTTGAACTTGAAGTGCTTGAAGTTGCATTGTAACAAAACCAACAGATTTTTATAATAGTGAGAGTACTGAAAGGAGCACTTCCACACACATATTGTGACAAGACTGCATAGGAAGAAAAACACTTGTTGGCTAGTAAAAAAGGCTTCCAGTTTCTGGAATTCTGTGGTATTTATATATATATAAAAAAAGTAATAATGTCTGATGCCTTTCCTAGCATCTGAATGCACAATATATACATACACTTATCACAAATAAAACTACTAGTAATGGCAGAAGAAAATAGTATACTTTGAACACCAACACAAACAAGAAACTTGTAGCAAACAATCCAGAACCTTGGGATAGATGCACAAATACCTTCTGATAGAATCAGGTGTGGCAGATCATAAAGACCAAATGTAGGGTCTGATGCTATGGTGTGAGACCTTTCTGCATTTTATAAATCAAGGAAAATATTTTATAATGAGAGCAAAATCTTTACTGTTAGCTGATTCAATATGTACGAGATATGGATGATGTCACATTTTTGGTTCTAGTAAGGACTCTGGAGCTAACTAGAGCAAGTTTATCAATGTACTGCAGCATCCAGACCACAAAGAAATACAACAATCCATCCAAGAAGAAAAGCTTGAACTAGTTTTTCTGCTACATTGAGCTTTCAATGATTTCTTTTGAACTGGTCGTTTTCTGGGGAACATCTTTAATAGAGGAAAACTTCAAGAATTTGCAGGACAAGGTTTATTTATTTTGGGTTTTCTGATATGAATATAGGATTCAAGCATTGAAGATAGGAGTTTTCATAAAGGTAAAAAATATACATAGATTATTAAAGTAATTCTGTGGTGCTAAAAGTCCCTAAATGCCTTTTAATTTGCCAAGCCCAACTTCCTGTTAGTGATCATGACTGAATATAAATGGTAACTTTTTCTGTAATGTCATAAGTGTTTGATTGAGAGCATTCACTGGATTGTCCAACACACAGCACAACTGGAAAATCTAAGAAACTTGTGCAGATCTAAAAGAGGATGGTAGATTACCACAAGTCAGGAATGTTATTGATTACCTACAAATTCCAAGATTGGGTCTGGAAGAAGACCCAAACTGACACCCTCAACTCAGATGAAATTAGTTCAGATGGTCAGGAACAATCCAGGAACCACCAAAGCACAGTCCTGCCATGAACTAGAAGTTGCTCGAACTGCAGTGCCGCAGTCCACAGTCGAGTAAATTTTACATCACCATGAACTGAAAGGCTGCCGTCAAAGAAGAAAGCCGATTTCAAAGACCTTCAAGCTTAACTAAGTTTTGGAGTTGACCTCATTTATGAGGAAAAAGACATTCTGGAGAAAAGTTCTGACCAAAGGTATGTTTGAAGGAGTAAAGGTGAGGCATTCAACCCTAAGAGAATTTTACAAACTGTTAAGCATGATAGCAACTGCTTTGCTGCCACACAGAAATTTGTGGACCTTGCATAAAATTTGGGTATGTGCCAAGAAACCAACTACCTTTGGAGCTCACAATGCAAGCGAAGGAATTTAAAACTTCCTAAAAGCAACAAATAAAAACCAATTGAGAGCATGCCTTGTTTGGAAATGTGGTGCAGGCAGTGGTGCAGTGGGAACATGTCTTTAAGACCACTAAACTTCATGACCTCTAATCAATTTTTTTTTTGCACAGTGCAGTTTTAGGTGAACATTACTCTAGAGCTTTTAGCTGCAGGTACATTCCACAGAGAAACTGGATATTGTACTGGCATGGCCTCAAAACCCCTTAAAAATGACACATCTTTGCTTCATTCATATCGCTCACGTTGTAATACATTACATTTCAAAAATAGGCACCATGCGAGACAACAAAAATGACAAATTTCCATGCCATTCCAGAGTTTCTGGGCAAATGGGGACAAAGAATGCACATACACACACAAAAAATCTACTCAGAAAAGTGCAAAATGTATATAAATATATTTTAATTTCGAGCTACTTTATGGAACAGTATCCACACTTCTTTTTCAGTGACGTTAATCCTTTTGCCAGTGTTTATGCCAGTTCTCAGCATGTCTTAGAAGCAGAAAAAATTGTTAAGCATAGACAGCTGAGCAACTTTGACTGAGCAAACTGTGCTGGGTAGATAACTGGGTCAGAGCATCTCCAAAACATCAGGTCTTGTACAGTGTTCCCAGGGTACAGTTGTTAGTGTGCACTAAACAAGGTCCAAAAAAGGACAGCTACTATTGCACAAATTGCTAAAAAGTTTATACGTTACAGAAGCTGTGCACTGCTAAAAGTGCCTAATATATATATATATATATATATATATATATATATATATATATACACACACACACACACACACACACAGTCAGGCATTTTTTTTTTTTACACACTTCAGGAAAGGAAAAATGTGCATAAATATTTTAATATAAAATTTATTGCTATATGTTACATATTGCTATAACGTGATAATATTACTCATATTATATTAATATAATATGAATAATAAAACCACCACTGACTGTGCAAACTTCACACTGTACCTCAAGCAACTTGGATTCTGTGCCTCTCCTCTCTTCCTTCAGACTCTGGGACCTTGATTTCCAAATGAAATATAAAATTTACTTTCATCTGAAAAGAGGACTTTGGCCCACTACTGTCCAGTAATTTTTGTCCTTAACCAAGGTAAGAAGCTTTTGAGGTTGTCTCTGGTTCAAGAGTGGCTTGACACTAGGAATGTGACAGTTGTAGCCCATGTCCTGGATACATCTGTGTCTGTGGTGGCTCTTAAAGCACTGACTCTAGCTACACTCTTGAATGGGCTTCATTTCACAATCCTCTCAAGGCTGTGGTTATTCCTGTTACTTGTGCACCTTTTTCTACCACATTCTTTCCTTCCCAGCCTGAGAGACCATTTACAGGCTCAGGAAATCTTTGCAGGTGTTTTGAGTTAATTAGCTGATTAGCATGTAACACAATGCGTTTCCAAAATGTAACTTTTTCACAATATTCTAAGATTCTAAATTTTTGGGTTTTCATCAGCAGTAAGCCATAATCATTTAAATTAAAATAAATAAACCCGGTCTGTGTGTAATGAATCTATATAATGTGTTTCACTTTTTGAATTAAATTACTGAAATAAATCAACTTTTCATTAATATTCTAATTTATTGAGATGCAACTTTATATCTTTAAAATTATTTATTATCATTATTAAAAATTATCTAAAAAAAAAAAAAAAAAAAAAAAGTCCCTTAACTAGGGAAGAAATAAGACCAAGATGCACTACAGTATATGAAGGCAAGCATGTGGAGGCGGAAACCTTGGATCCTGATGTTCGTGCGAATGTTACTTTGACATATACCACCTACATGTAAACATTGTTGCAGACGAAGTACACCTCTTCATGGCATTGGCATCCCCTAATGGCGGTGGGCTTTTTCAGCAGGCTAATGCATCTTGCCACACTGCCACAATTGCTCAGGAATGGTTTGAGAAACATGACAAAGAATGCAAGGTCTGTAAATAATATTTAGTGAAAACAAATGGCTACGCTTCTTTTTTGGGAGGGTTATTTTAGAATAAAGAACATCAAATGCAGCTTCAATATTTCAATTCTTTATACTGTTAGTGTGATAAACTTCTAATGCATCAAATTCATGTCCAGGTTTCTGTGCAACACTTCCAATAACTGATGAAATAACTGATGAAATAACTGATCTCCTCCAACAGTAGCTCAAACATCTGAGAGAAGAACATGCAGCAGAATGAGCTTTAACTAGTTTTTCCTCAATATCATCGACACATGACCTACTGCTTGAACAAAGCTGAACTACCCCAGCACAAACCTCCCACACCTCCCATTCTAGTACAACTTGATCTTTGTGTAATCTGTCCACAGAATGCTGTTCCAGAAATGTACATAAAAAAATCCATGGTTTAAAATATTGTAGTCTGGAAGAAGTTTGTAAGAAAGACACAAAAGGATCAACATTACAAAGCAGATATAACATACTTTAAGGCTTTCCTTAAGAAAATACGTTTTTCATTTCTATTTTATTTTGTATGCATAAATGAATCATATAATTCTAAATAGACAACCTGTCTGGTGAAGTCTTTTATTTTAAACTAAAGGGGATTTTCTTCATGAGGAAAATAATTCTGCAGTTTTCTGCAGCCTCCTGTGGCTGCTAAGCTCACTAACCCCGTCTGTGTTTACAGAAGAATGTAATAAGTAGTTGTTTCTAATCTCACTGATGTTTTTTTTTTTTTTTTTTAAACTTAATGATGCCCCCTTCTTCACTCACAATGACAGCTCTTGTGAACTATCTATATATATTTTTCACTGTTTTATCTGTTTACTTGCAAGTGAGCAGTTAGTTGGCCAATTACTTTGGGTCTCTTAAAAACATAGATAAAACATGATGTAGCTATAACAATGCCTAATGTCCAAATATTGGATGGGACCACAGATACTCCATCAAAGCTCCTAATTATGCAAACTCATTTTGATCCCATGCCTAAAGCACTATAGAAAAATATCCTTCAATGGAGAAAATCATTAGGGTCCATAGAGCAGTAAATATTTTTGTCTATAACTAAAATGCACCATTTATTCTACTCAGATTTTTCATTTTGCTTATTTAATCCTTCACTTCTGTTGTGTAAATGGTTCCCCATATTCATAACATTTAGCTTGAACACTTACTCTGAACAAAACTGCAAACAGATCCAATGTTCACATCATCTATATTCTCAAAAAGTCCATAGTGTAAGGGGACGCAATTTATAAAAAGAATTTTATTTCAGATGTTCATTTTAAAGATTATTTCCCTATGTACAACTGTGATTTGTACCTTCATTTAAAATAATTACAGAAACAAAAAAAAGGACATATTTAAATGATACAGTTGGCATGAATGGTCTGACTAAACAGCTACATCAGCCAATCAGAGAGGCAGAATCAGTAATAATCCTCTAGATCAGCCTTTTCTGCTTGATTCTGAATCTGCTGCTGCTTTTTGTAGAGATCAGCAATCTAGAGAGAGAGAGAGAGGGGGGGGGGGGGGGGGGGGGACACAAAGCCAACTG
>JAQMYG010000018.1:11890794-11902923 GCA_030014215.1 Clariallabes teugelsi
TTTCCTCCGGATACTCCGGTTTCCTCCCACAGTCCAAAGATATGCAGGTTAGGCTAATTGGCGTTCCCAAATTGCCCATAGTGTATGTGTGAGTGTGTATATGTGCGTATGCCCTGCGATGGATTGGCACCCTTTCCTGCCTCATGCCCTGGCATCCTGCCTCATGCCCTAAGTCTCCTGGGATAGACTCCAGGTTCCTGCCACCCTGAATACAGGATAAAGCGGTATAGAAGATGAGCGAGTGAGCATGTTATGTTATTTAGTAAACCTAAATGATGTCTTCTCTCTAATTACAGCAACATACACACTAAACTATAGAAAACAATAACCCTTATTCAAAGTTATTTGCTGTTTGTTCAGCTTTGCTTCATGAATACCTGCAGCTTAACATTCATACAATGTAGGTATTATAACATTTGAAAAACTGCATTGTTAGTTCAGATTTGTAAAATTATGATGTTATTATATACAAGTTATATTCTTTATATTAGTTTTGTTTCAGTTCATTGCTTTAATTATTAATGCCCTGCATTTGTACATGCTTCTGCTTATATACTCTTTAAAGTGAAAACAAAAAAATATATGTTGTGCACACTAGCTTTCACAACATTTTGAATTAAAACAAAAAGGTGGAAATAAGTCAGTGTTATGCATGTCAGTGCATCAGTTACATTCAAACACACAGACGATTACTTACTTTGACTCCAGTATGGTGAAATGAGAGGTCCAATATTTGAACTGCAGCTACAATGCATCTAAAAATTATTTAAAAAAAATAAAAATACAAGTAATAGATTTTAAAATATTTTGTTTAAATATTTTAGGTCTACTGTAAGATTAAGTTTCACTTTTAACATTAAGTTTTATTAAGAATCATCTCAGCTAAATTATATTTATACTATATAAATTAACAAACAAATTGTACAAATTACATTCTATCATCCATCATTTAAGGTTTTTGTATTTATAAATGATAAAGATTTTTGCAAGATATTGTAAACTATATTTTATCACACAATATTATAAATAAATCATTAATGTTATTTTCTTGTAAATTATCTAGCTATAAAGAACAACCATTTATTAAATATGGTGATAACTAACATAAATATTTATATTAATCATATTCATTTATTACTATTAGCTAAAGTAGGCTTTGTGAAATAAAAGTTCCAGTCCTCTTCTTTTAAACAGCGAAAATCAGTGAACAATTTCAGATTATTTCAGATTCTGATTTGATTTTCAAATAAAAAAAGAAAAAGAAAGAACGAAAGGTTTTCCTGGTATCCACCATGGTTTTAAAATTCTCTGCCCCATTTTAAACTCTGTTAAAATGTTTAAAAAAAAAAAAAAAAACAATCTTAAAAAACTCTTGTATGACTCAACTCAAATCAACTAAAGTCATACATTTTATTAATTTTTAAATATTCACAATTCATATTTATTAAATTGTGAAAAATTTGCATGGGAAAAATCAGCCATTGTAGTGGTTCGATATACAGTACTATAATGTAATATTTTAAACTTATTTTTCATGATCTTATGTCCTCTTATACTTTAAATTTAAACGTAATGTAAACAAATATATTAAAGTTAATTAAGTGAAACTTAAAGCAAACCTAAAGTAAATCCAGGACACGTTTCATTTCCAAATACCTATAAATTGTAGTAAAAAAAAGTGTAATTACCTTTTTCATGTGTGAAGCTCACTGGTCCTCATCAACAAGAATGAAACAAGTGATGAAGTGATGAGAAGATAGAAGAAGAGACATCTGTCACCCCTCAACTGACACTCTCTCTCTCTCTCTCTCTCTCTCTCTCACATACACACACACAAACGCACACACGCAAAATTGACCCCTCCTGTAATTGATTGCAGAAACGAATGTGGGACAATGACCAACATTTTGATTTATATTTCAACTTAGATTTAATTTCATTGTAATGGCTTCCTCATGTTTTATTTTAACACACTGCCTTTATGCGATGAGAAATAAAACCTAACTTTGAACAGACACAGACAGTGCTCTAAAAAAGACATCGTAGACATCGTAAAACCTAACTTTGAACAGACACAGACAGTGCTCTAAAAAAGACATCTTGTCCAACCCATCTACAGCTTATTCTAGTTGGTTTGTTGTAATATAAATATTACAACAAACCAAATTTAAGATTGTTATCTATATTTAAACATTACTATTTTTTGTATGTTTTGGTCTATTGGCAGATAATTGTGCTCATTTTAAGCATTTATTACTAGAAAAATCAATCAAGGAAATTATCCTTAAACAAAATAAAATAAGGGTAAAAAGCTCATAAATTAAGAAATAATCATGGATGAAAGTAGGCTGTATGGTCCGGTACTGTGTAGCACTAAAAGGCTCAGTAGACAGTACTGGAAAGAGGGGAGAGCAGCAGCCTGCCAAAACCCCACTTAAAACCAGTTACAGTAGCATTTTCAGTTATATGTTATATCATCTTTAACACTTTGTTTCCTTAGTAGCTGCTTCTCATTCCATGTTGTGTTCCTATCTTTTATCACTGTTAGTTAACATGAGTGTGAGCTTCCCTAGCACACTGACTGGTTCATGACACACCTCACCGCTTTGTTTTGGTCACAGCTAACACAAGACACAAGGCTAACTAGTGTCTAACATGAGGCTAAACCCCAAATTCCTTTCTAACCCCTAATCTAGGGTGAAACTTGGTGTGTGGAACAAGGGATTCTACACCATACATAGTGAAATAGCTTTTCATTTTATGCTATTTGGTACAAGGCCAGAGTTAGTTAGCTGACGCTACTCTAAGGTGAAATAAATGGAGACATATGAGAAAATTATGACATTTACATGACTGTCTACCACCTCCATCGTTTATTATCCGCACCTTTTGGCTACAAGGTACAGGCAAGAATTTTAAACTGCTTTCATTGCTGGAAATAATAGATACATTTTAGTAGATTCATATGTTTACCTGCTAAAGTGCTCATTTTTCAATGTGCTACTATATATTTCCGAGATTTTTGTTTTCATGCTATGAAATAAACTATTCCTAAAATTTGTCACCAGTTATTAAAATAATCAAATAAAGAAAAACAAGCAATTAGTCAAAATGACATCGTTTGCCTTGATATCAGCACATTTATTATAGTTGTCAGTATTACAGAAAATATACATTAATTACTTGTAAGTGATTGTGCTAGAATGT
Source organism: Clariallabes teugelsi (assembly GCA_030014215.1). Taxonomy (NCBI): domain Eukaryota; kingdom Metazoa; phylum Chordata; class Actinopteri; order Siluriformes; family Clariidae; genus Clariallabes; species Clariallabes teugelsi. The sequence continues at coordinate 11,894,002 of JAQMYG010000018.1, forward strand.
TCTCTGGGAAGTATAAGAATAGCAATGTGGCAAGCTATTTTTTAATGAAAAATTTCCTTAACCCTGCTTTAGACATGCTATCCAATTTGGCTAGAATAACTTTAATTTGACCTCTCCTGAATTAGTTTTAGAAAGGGCAAATTATTTGTTTGCATCAAGCAAAGAAATCTAATTAGTTTGATGCAGCCCAATAAAAAACCTTTTCTTTTCTCTATCTTTCTTTTGGCCTCGCAAGAGTGTGTGTGTGAGAGAGAGATATAGGTGGCATGGTGGTTCAGTGGTTAACACTGTTAGCACCTTCAGGGTTGGGGGTTCATTAAGCCCACTGTCAATGTGTGTATTTCAAACATGCACTGTAGCCTAAATTATTGTATTTGTGTATTTGTTTCCCTGTAAGTTGCAAGAGGTTTGGATCCTCTGCAACTTATCTTTCCCAGTAATAACCATAGTCATAGGTCATTACAATGATGACAGTGATGACAGTTTAAGGATAAAAAAAAAAGAGTATGGTTAAATGCTACTATATAGATAATATATTACTCATTTAAGAAACAACATACAAACTTTATGCCCTAACCATCTTTAAATGCATGCCTGGATTTAAAAAAAAATAATCATAGACTTTTACAATAATTTCCAAAATGTATAAAATGATTTATAAAACACCACCATTACAAAACAAGAAGAATAATTTTGGAGTAACCTTCAACTTATGAGCTAGTCTCTCTTTCTCTCTCTCTCTCTCTCTTTCCCTCTGGAGTGTGATATATGACACCAGAGGCTTTTAATTCCAGTGTAAAAACAAATACATCTCTAGACAGATATTAATAATGCATACTGCTAATTGAGTTGAATGCATGCTTTTAGTGATGGTGAGACCATACAGTGACACATGCATACCCACATACACATACGCTATGGCGTAGAGTGAAGAAATGCCTAACCTAACAGTAGCAACAATTTTCACTTATGACAGCATCCACAATGTTTCAGTTTGCTTAAATAATGAGTCCTTTTCATAGCAAGAGTAAACTGTCGGTAAGATCAGTCGATTGTTTTGACACTGGCTATTCTAAAGCTGCTTAGCCCTCCATCTCATCCACATAACCCTCATCCCTTAGCAGATCTGTCAATCCCTCTCTTTCTAAGCCTCTCTGCTAACTCCTCTTCATGCTGAGAACAGACAAGTTTTAATAACGAGTGCAAGGTCATGCTGCTTGTCTTAAAGTCCGAATCCTTTTAGTACTGAAGAGGATGAAGGTGCTGGTGTATTTGTGCAGGCTCAGTGATCCTCTGCGGTAAGTGGGGGAAAAACAAACTCTTTCCATGCTGAGTTTTTGTCGGAGACATACCCACTATTACACTTACATGAAACTTTGTGGATGTTTCATTAGAATATGTGTGTGTGTGTGCTGGAGGAGTATAAGCACACTAATACGTACTGTACACCAACTGAGGAAAACCACTTAAACAAAGTTATAAGGGAAACACACACACACCTCTTCTTCTGTCCATCTTTGCATCTAAGAGTTACATTCTTCGTATCTTTTCCCTTTCTTCCATTAATGCTGACTTTTCTCCTTTAACCCCTCCTACTTCTTTCTCTCCGTTATCTCCTGGGCTAAGGGATTTGTGGTTTCTAAAAGCTTTTTGTATGTTTCCCATGTCTCTTACTCTCTTTGTCTGAGGAAAAAAAATACATCCGCATGAAACAAGAGACAAGTGTGTATAGGTAGGTGCTTGAGGAGAAAGGGGGGGGGGGGGGGGGACCCTACTTGAAAAATCTGAAGACTCTAAAATCTGACAGCTAAATTTTGAAGGTGTGTGTAAATAAAGAAAGCACAGTGACCAATATTACTGTTTTCTTATTTTTATATATTGTTTTCATTAATTGTCTTCATGCCTTGTAACAAACTTATCATTTGCAACCAAACTCAGAGAATAGCCTCATTCTGATCTCAATGCTCCTGGCATAAATAAAAACAGTATCAGTACTTATAACCTTAAAGCATTCAGTTTAGGACACAAGGTGCCTCTTTACCCAGATTGAGGGATAAAACATTGAGACATTTCATCTGATCAGCCATGAGGCATGAATCCGAATAAAATTTTAGTGTCAATATTAATATAAAAACAGGACAATGCTAACATTATATATATTTTTAATCACTGTAAAAAAAAAAAAAAAGAAAAAAGAAAAAAAAAAAAAAAGAAAAATCACAACTAATCACAAAGTAATATGCATTTTAGCAGCATAAACCCAGAACCAAATCTTGCAACACTTTCTCTTTCAGGGACACCATTAATATCTTTTTTGTACATGCCCTTTAAGACTGAATGCTAACTTTGGTTACCATGTTTTCACAGGAGACATCTATGCACCAATTAGAGCAAATCCACATCTATGCACGTTTGGGCTTCATATTTATACCAGGCAACAAAGGATTTAGTTTCTGCCTGAATCTTTAAAATCAGGTCTGTCCCAGTTTTCCCCTTACAAAACTGTACATAAAGAACAATTTAAACATGTTCTTTTACCTGTTAGACTTGAGAGTGAAAATATAGAGAGGGAACATTTGGCCTACATCCACAAAATATTTTAAAATGATCCATATTTAGGCACTCATGGTGCACTGATATTATTGAACAGCAAAACATTCTGCACATGATCTTTACACTGAAATAAATAAGAGGCACCTAAAAGTCCTAAACTGAGCTCTAACACACAGAAGTTAAATACAAAAAAAAACAAACAAACATGTGATTAGCACATTTCATAAGACCACAGCTGTAGCATATTCAAGTTTATGACATTACTAATGTAATGGTGATTTCTACATCATCCTTCAGATCATAAATAAGACAATTCCTAACACAGACCTTTCAGCTCAGTAGTCCCCGCCAGGCAGAGAGAGTTAATTAGATTACAATAATTCTTCACATGATTAGTACATGGAACTAATTCACTAATTGAAAAAACAAAAAAGGAGTTTTCAAGGAACTGTTGGATCCTTTTAGTGCAATGGTGTAGTTATTGTCAAAATAACAACAAATATTCACCCTGAAGGTAAAAAAAAAAAAAAAAGAATAAAAAATTCTCTCTTCGGAAAAAAAAAAAAAAAATCTGGGAATGTGCGACTATTCATCCAGGTGTATAGATATGTCAGAATCATAAAATTAGTTTTTTTTTTCTTTCTCCTGCACGTAGAGGTTTGTACTGTGTGGAAAAATACAAACAAAACTAAATCACTGTTACTACAGCTCCCCCTTATGGTATTTAGTATGTTGGTGACAAAATTCTGTATGTGCATGTGTGCAAATCTTATATGTAATTTATTAGCAGTATGACAGTCATGCTCACTGAATATACTATGCGGTTAATTGATTTACATACATCTGAAGTAAAAGTGCAACAAAGAAAAAAAAAAATTAATGACTGAATTTTTGCACCATGTCTGGCAAGCACACGAATACAAATTAAAAAGCACCGCAGGACTTTTGCTCTGAATTTTCAATTACTGATTTAAGGAATTTATTGAGTCCCAAAATTTTATAATATAATGATTTTTATGTTTTGTATTACTGCTAGCTAATTTCATTTCGCAATATAATTAATTTTGCCCATGTATAATCACAGATTAGGAGCAAGTAAGCATTTCTAAGGTCATATAGCCTGAGAAAGGAGATGGATATGGATGGGCGTGTTGAAGCAGGGCCCCGTTGTGGAGGACAGACAGCTGTCGGTCACTGTCTGTCTCTCTCTCTCTCTTTCAATCTTTCTCTCAGACGTCTTGATGCTTTGGACTGCAGATGCACCGATATTAACAGCATTCACAAATGCACTTATTCTAATACGACTGTAAAGCAACGCACAACTAATCAGTCAAGACTAAATTCTAATCGACACTCTTGCTCATTGCTCTGTTGTTGAGGCAAATTTTCCAGTTTTCCAGTTATGCTGTCAAACACAGTCCATGGACTAGAAGTGTGTGAGGGTGTGTGTCCGTCAGCTACTGTGGAAACAACCTGCTAGTTTCCTAGCACCATTCATGACACGGCGTCAGAGTCTTTCATATGATTATGTGTTACGTGCAAAATTAAAATATTCAGGGAAACTGGAATTTGGTGTCAGTGTGGTATCAGTAGGTTCGCGCACAGTCATCGGTAAAACCACTGGATCCAATGTTCAGCTCAATAAATATTTACTTAAAACAAATAGCTATTTTCAGCCTAATCCTTCAATTCCATCATCCATTTTCCTCAGCACAACATCTTTCTCATTAGTCATTCTTTTGCACAGCTTAGTGTTTTCATACCTTACTGTATTAACAGCACTTTTCTCAGACTATTTACCATTTACTCATTCATTCATGTACCCTACTTTTCTCCCTATTACCATTCCATTTCATTCCATTAATTTCCTTTCTCGCTTTCTTTCTTTATGAGAAGTTCTGCAGGGGTTGGCTGACGCGTAGGCAGGTCCAGTAGAGCGCTCTGGCCAGAGTCACCACGACCAGTAGCAACATGGCCACCCAAGCAGCATAAATCCCTCCATACACTTGTGCCTTAGACCACGTCCCTGCCTGCAGAGAGAAGGAGTTATTAAGACAAAGGAATATCACGGGAGAAGAGAAACAATAATAAGAAAGACATAAAAAAAATTTGAGAGGAGAGAGCAGTCATGCCTGCATTCACTCACAATCAGTCCCGCAGCTGAGATGCTGAAGAGCAGGCAAAGAAGGAAACACCATAGACTCCGCCTTCTCGGGTATGTCTGGCCAATTGAAGAACTGCAGCAGGAGAGATTCGGTGATATTAAGATTCGGTGAAGTATTAAATGCTGGTGGTGATAGAGAGCTAGTTCTGGTGTGCAAGAGACTTAAACACAACTAATGCTTTTTATGGAAGCTCGAACATGATGGGACTAATGTGACTGGACAGGAAGCAATATGGCAGGTGATATAAGGAATGATTTATAAACTGGTATTACCCAAAAGATCTACATTTACTTTTACATTTCGGCATTGGGCAGACGCTCTTATCCAGTGCAAATGTTTCCGTCTTTGGAAATATCCTTACACCCTGGGTTACTAACTAAGTACCAGTCAAACACTCTTGGGAAGAGTTTAGGAGATTAAACAAAGCACTGAAGAAACATATGTCATAAGTCTATCTTAAGATTGTCAGAGACTCAGCTGTACGGAATCTAGAGGTAGTTAATTTCACCACCTAGGTGCCAGAACAGAAAAGAGTCTAGATGCCTGTCTCGATCTCGGAGACGTGGTAGGACTTGCCGAGCAGTGCTGGAGGATTGGAGGGAACGTGATGCGGTGCGTGGTGTGATTAGAGCTCAGAGGTATGTGGGTGCTGGGCCGTTTTTAGCTTTGTAGGAAAGCATCAGGGTTTTGAATTTGATGCGGGCAGCTACAGGAAGCCAGTGCAGGGAGTGTAGAAGTGGGCTGGTGTGGGAGAACGGTTGAACTGTCATTCCCTTTTGAATCCGGCTCCTCTCAAAGATCTTTGTTCATATCATCTCAGAGTTTTTCTTTGCAACCACCCACCTTTGGTTTGCTCATTTTAGATAAATCAAAATCTCTAAAGCTATATCCAGACATTTGTAAATTAGAAAACGTGCACTCACACTTTTCTGCAATGGGGACATCGGGCCAGTGTCCTGTCAGTAAACTCTGTCCACTGCAAAGTTAATAAAACAAAACTATAATTAACATGATGATGGTAGAGGAATGCATACCTGTACTATAATACCCCCCCAAAAATTATGGGGATGACATTGATGTTGATATTAAACAATTAAACAATTAAGAGTTATACATTTATGACTGTTGCTGATAATTAAGAACAGGAACAATGTGTGTGAACTGTGTTCATACTGGCTTGCTGCAGGACCAATTCGCTTTTTTTCCTCCTAACAAGTGTCTTATCCTGCCCTGTGACGCAGCATAACCTGCATTCCAAAAAGAGAAGATGGCTGGCTTATCTCTGGGCTGATTTATACTCCTGCATTGGGATGTTGAGAAAGTACGCTCGCAGTTTCCATTCGTCAAACCAGTTACGTGTGTGTGATTGGACAAACCTCCCTTGCAAACAATCACTGTTCATCCAACATCCAACATCACCCATGTTTACCCATGATCCCCCTCCTGGACATGATGCAAAGATGCAAACAGATGAGCTGATGATCATTGTTGTTTTTGCTCTTGGAAATCAGCACATCACTTTGGTCTGTCACATCACTTTACCCATGGTCTGTCGTCTTCTTATATAACAAAGATAATATTTGAGTCTGGCTGCATCAATGTGTTTCTTCTACTAGTTGTGTTTTTTTAATATTTCCTATAGCATGTAAAGCATAATAACATCGAGCAGGGACTACATACTGACACTCAAGAACAATGTTAGACCTGCCATTATACTCAGGAGTTTCACTGATGCAGCATCAGGTTTTGAAAATTCTAACAAGTGTCCTGGCTCTGTTTAAGTAGAAGTAGAATGTGCTTTGGATGCAATACATTAAGAATGCTATTTAATTCCTTACCCTTTCCTACTTGATTCAATATACAACATAACAGAGAGACACGCATCAAATTGGTAAAACCAAGCCTGGAGGAAATTGCTCCTTTTATCAATTGGAGCTGGTGCAGTGAGGTCACGGTTTCGCTAAAACCCTCTACTCAATTTTAATTATCTGACAGCCTTTTCACATTCCTAGAAAGTTTACATCCTGCCATAGGAATGTGCACATGAGGTATCGAAACTGCGAGGTCGATCATATAATAAAAGTAGAAAGAATGAATATCCTGGGAGAGAACAGTGCGATTACCAATTAGACGCAAACAACCTCACTGCCAGCTCCCGACTTCACCTATGCAGGTATATTTTGAAATATTCCTCTTACAAGAATGAGCCAAACCGTAACCTGGACAGTGGCGATGCGCTGATGTAGTCTGCTCTACAGGACACTTACAACAGCAGGGTCAAAGTGTGCAAGATCATAGAGGACGTATCTTGAACCAGACTTTATCTCCTCTAGCCACTTAGGACTTAAAGCCAGCACAAGATACACACACAGCATTTACCACAGAGCTGTGGCGCCCTCGAACTACAGAAGCAACATCTGAACTTTTTCAGCGTTCGGTTATTTTGCCAGATGCTTCTTTATATCTAATGTTCTACTCTATTTTTATTTTTATTATTTAAAATCTATAAACGTTGAATGTCTTTTTTTCTTGAACATCATTGATAGTTTGTATACCATGACTACCTACTCATATGAAATATAATTAGTGAAACAAATATATTCAGTATTCTACAATGAACTGATTGTCATGAAATCTCCAAAAAGTCACAGCTGGACTTGAAACCCTGACACCTTGAGTACCCCCTCTGCATTACGCCACATATTTTTATATTTTTAAGGCTGTATGATTTTCTGCATTATTTATACCCTGTCGTGATTTACCCGGCCTGGATCCACTGTGACCCTGATCACCATGAAATATTTAATAAAGATGAATGAATGTTAGTACTGTAGATAATCTACTGTCTGTGATGATTATATATTATGGTTACAATGGTGTCACCAGAGCGCTGCTTGAAGAGAATGATACTGTTAATGAATATAGTACCAAGAAGGTGTTGCTACAATGACCACATGACACTCTGGCCCCAGTAGGCTGTGGGTCTGGACTGGCTGGCCCTGGGTGTACTGGTCCCAAATTAATGATCCTCTTACTGCAACACACAGGCACAAAAAGCTGCATTAAACACTGTGCAGTAATATAAAACTTACATTCATTATTTTATTCTGACACAGTTTCACTTTATTTAGCATTTTTCTGATATGTATTCGTCATGAATTATATTAACGAGTACACCTGCTCATTAATGTACTTATCCAGCCAAGTAGCAGCATCAAAATTGGGGCAAAAATGTGATCTCAGTAACTCTGATGATGGGATGGTTTGATTTTTTTTTTGTTTTTAGAAACTGATAGATTTTCATGTACAATATCCTCTATAGTAGATGCATTCTACATTCCTCAAATACCCATTTTCCAGATTTTTAAGAACTTCCAATGGCATTTTTGTCCTCGTCTCACCAGTAAGGGCGTGGACAGGCGATGCGCTGAGACGTGACCTTGCAGATGAGCAGACAGTTACAGGGACAGCGCACATATTTCTTCCCAGCAGGAGCATTCTTTATGGGCTAAGGGGGAAAAGAGGAAGAATGAAATGTAAAGAAAGGGGGAAAAAAAACTACTGAAGTATTTTGAAGACTGAGAGAAATTGGAATTAAGGTGCTTTCACACTAGGCACAACTGCTTTGTACCCCACTGGCAATCTTTAATATTAGTAATATTGCTCCATATCTGTGAAGACTTGGATATTTACACTTTTGGATACAGTACAGTAGGTGGCAGTAAACACAAAGAATGGAAGAGTATAAGGAAGTCAACCTACATCGACCATGTCCAACATTACTGATGATTTTGAGAAAATGTCAAGAACGACTCTCTTGTTTGCCTTCCTACTTTAATAACTATTGCTGTGTAGTTTAGAGGATGAGATTAGCACATGCTGCACGGACAATGCAGATGTCCAAATGAGACAACGGCTCACTTCGGTGTTTAGGCACAGTCGGCTCTGTACTTGTTTAGAACCCATGCCGAAGTATACCTTAACATGCTTGAAACCACCTTTTCAAGTGGACCTGAGCATGGTACAACCAGGTTCACATGTTCAAACGGGGTCAAGTATACCCTGAACCGTGCCCGAGACTGCTAACTACAGGGTTTCTGCAGGTTTCATAATGTCAAATTTAAGACTTAAGACCTTTTTAAGACCAATATGAATTAAATTTAAGACCTATATCACATCAAAAACACAAAAGAAAATGCAGAAT
>JAQMYG010000018.1:11907007-11920529 GCA_030014215.1 Clariallabes teugelsi
TGGATTAATATCAATCGAAGCATTGCTAGTATTAATGTAAAGTGATTTTGCATTATGCAGCATATTAAAAAAACATGCATTCTGTGGACGGAGTTGGGGTGGGGGGGTTCGTAGGTGGGGTGGGGGTGGGGGTGGAGTCATAGGTCCCCACCAACGTCCAGAGCAAATCTACGCCCTTGGATCTTATCAAAATGAAAAAGCTCTTCTGCTTGGGTAAAATGAAAGAATGACTAAAGCGGTTGTTGTTTTCACTTTGTGGTCAGAAGCACTACAGAGAAAATGTCTGGATCCTGGGAAGTGCTCCGAGTGGGAAAAACTCAGAGGCTGCGTCTTGTCAGACGGATATCAACACAAACACAAGCCAAAGTAAGAATTTATGGTTGACCGTCATTCACCAACATATGCATTTGAGCAAATAAGACGAAAATCAGCGTTTTAGAAACTTTTGTAAATCCAGCATATTTTTGTATGCCAGAAACATTCAGTACATACATTAGGCTCAATCCCCACTGTTTGTAAACATGACCTGGTGTTGAATAGGAAACGCGTCCTATTTGTATGTGTAAATGTGTATTTAGCTGGAATCTTGACAAATATTATGTATAACTCTTTGCACATGCAGTAAATCCAGAACAAAATCGTATCATAACAGGCGCGAGTTTAACACCGAGCAACTCCCAGTGCAGATACGGGATGTTTTAGGTAACTCCTGCTGAAACCATTTAACGCACTGATGATGGTAGAAGATGCAGATACACTATTAAGAGTCTAACTTTCACGCTACTGAACTGTTTTATTCAATAGATGTAAACCAGACACCCGCCTATGCGCTGCACACCGGATGCGGAAGTAGTTAGCCTCCTAAGAAATTAGCCGAAATGATACGAGTACCCGGCATGCCTACAAATAAATGCACCCTGCGTTGTGCACTGCTTACTGCTAATTAACTCCCATGCGACACACAAATGAACAAAATACATAAAAAGGTTGCGATTACAGCAATACATTTCTTTAAACAGCACCTAGCCCAGGCCTAAGATACTCGTAGCACCGCTAGAGGGATGGGCTCAAAGGGGATTCCATTAAGCTAGCTATCAGGACTCACTCTGCGGTTTGCTCGGTTGCGAAAACGGACTTGGCCCAGGAGAAACGCCACCGATCCCGCTTCCGGCAGCTCCATCGCCGAGATCTGAGAGTAACGGTGAGCGCTCGCCGTCCGCCATGGCGAGAGCGAGGCACGGAGAAACAGGGCGCGCGCACTGCCAAGCCACCGAGGAGCGCAGCTGGACGCGCTTTCGTCACATGGTTACAGGCCGGCTACCGTGGCAACGTACGCGCATGCGCGTTTTCTGGCAGCGTCACTGGGTGCGCTCGTGCGTGCATCTTTATCGGAGTTCTTTCGATCTTAGAATGAGTTTGTTTTTGTTTTAAGATAAACGAGTAATCAATTTAGTGACAGAGCAATAATACAGGAGGAGCTAATGTGATGCGCCCCCTTCGTAACATGTGATCTGCCACCCTGGTGGCCCCTTCACTTTCAGGCACCATTATAATAAAAATTACGTTACACGTTAGCTTAAAAACAGTGAAACTGGAATATATTAAGGTTCCGTTCACACGCATAGGGGTTTTTAACGCAATTGTTGGCATTTGTCCTTGGTATTTCCGCTATCATGGTTTCCTCTATTTTATGGTGGACGGGGAAACGCGTTTAAACCCAGACATGTGACCTGTGCATGCTTTTTTCCCCCGTTTGTTTTGAACGCATTAGGACGTTATCATGGTTGCTGATTAGATTCCCACTTTGGGGCCTCTAAAGATCTTTTTCATTTGATAATATTTTTTGCAGTATATTTGTTTTGTCCTGAAGTGCCAGAAAACTTTCAAACATGTACTCAACTGTTCCTTTTCACTAACCACCAGTACATGGGCTTGACATTGATGAATGCAAAGCCTCCTTTCCATCCACCCATCCAACTAGATACAGCGAAGGCCAGTGGTGACCATTTTCATTTTATGACTGTGATGGAACCTACAGTCAAAATTCACACACTCAGTCACACACTACCTCCAATTTGGCAAAGCCAATTAGCCTAATCTGCATTTCTTTGGACTGTGGGAGGAAACCCAACAAACACAGAGAGAACATCCATGCACACAGACTTGAGGCTGGAACCCATACCCTGGAGGTGCAAGGCGACAGTGCTTACCACTAAGCCACCATGCTAGCACAACAAATGTGAAATGGTCAATAGGGATCAGAGCACAGTTACAGTGGAGCCAGGAACCAACCTCTACCTCCACATGAAAGAAAATAAAGGAACTAGTTATAGCCTAAAGGAAGCTATACATGCCTTGCCCTCACAAAATGAAATAGCAGCACATCCCTGAGGCTATCACATGGCCCATCCACACTGGGGCTGTGGTGAAGAAGGCACAGCATTGCCATTGCAACCTACAGAAGGTTCAACCTGAGCCTCACGATCATCTGGTCATTCTACTGTGGTACAATAGAGAGTTTCGTGACTGGCAACATTATCTTTTTCACTGTTTGAACTATCCTAAAAAATCTATTGAATTGTAAATGTATATAGGTTTGGCCATCTTGCCATTAATTAAAGCAACGTGCAAACTGTCCTTCAAGCTCATCTCTTTGTTTTATTGTACTGGATATTCAAAACTCAGTAAATTGCATTAAATATGTTATAAATATTTATAAATTAATTACAGTGCATTGCGAACTCACATGATTTGGACTAAACAGCTGCATGACCACAAGGAAACCACTTATTAGTGAAGCTAATCAGTAAAAAATTTTGATTTGCTAAGAAGTATAAAGATTAGACTTTGGAGCAATTAAAAAGGTTGTGTAGTCTGATGAGTCCAGATTGACCCTCCTCCAAAGCAATTGCCATGTCAGGGTAGGAAGCACATAAAGTGATGCACCCTTCATGTATAGTCCATCCATCCATCCATCCATCCATCTAGGAACCTCTGTAGTCCAACTAGGGTCCATGGAGGCCAATGGTGACTATTGTATTTATTTCTATTTGTACAACCATTGTAGGACAATGGACAAAAGGACATTCACACACTACAGACAATTTGGAAATGCCAATTAGCCAAATCTGCATGTTTTTGGACTGTTTTTGTTCTTTAATGTGGGTATGTAAGTGTTTTGGAGGGTTGCAGTTATTCATTTTAGTACAATAAGTACCCAGCATAATAGGCTTGCCAAACAGTATTGTGTGACTTCAGTGTAATGTATAAATATGAGTAACTTCCATTCAAAATATTTATCCTGGAAATTATTACTGCTTTTACCATTTAAGAATGCCACCAGCAAAGAGATACAGTGTGCAGAATGTGATTGACGGCAAATTGCTTGCAAACACAAGTTCACCGTAAAACTGCACCACATCTATAGCTTTTGCCACACCATTATCCTCACTATGTTCAACACCTCCAAAGCAGAACTGCAAAGTTGCAAAGATTTTGAGGAAGGAGTTACTGAACTTTCCCCAGCCAAACTGGTACATACATCCTGGTTTTGCCCTCAATATAATGGCTATTGGGAAATGATTTTTAAAAGCATCAGTGATGGTCTAGGAATCACACTTAAGTCCTGTCCAATTACAGCTGTATTTGGAGCGGCAGATAAAACTTGAGGTTTAAATCTAATCCAATCCAATAAAATGTAATTGCGTTTATCACTATTGGCCTATAGGAGAATTTTGTTGGCATGGGAATCTGCCACTCCTCCTTCCGCAGCTGTGTGGCTAGAGAATGTGACATCTTTTCATAAATTAGAAAAGATAAATGTTATACTGAGGAGATCTGTGAAAAAGTTTTATTTGAAATGGAATTAATTTAAATTGGAATTTATTTGAAATTTGAAATGGAAACCTTTTTTGTTGTTATTTGAGAGTCATGGGAACTGCCTACTGCCAAGGTGTGTTTGGGGACATTTCCTGAACTGTAATTCCTTTTACCAATTAAAAAAGTGTCTTTGGGACAATTATTTTAAATGGATTTTGTATATACAAATTTCTCCTGTTTTTAAATTAATAAATGACTATTCATAGTTATTATTTATAATAGGAGCAATAAATCCTGTAAATGAACCCTTAGTTTTTCTATTCTGAATTCTGCTCTGAACAAGTACCAGCACTATACAGTACCAGTCAAAAGTTTGGACACAATATTGTATTTATTTCCTATATTCTGAAACAATATATATGGATTCATTCAAAACTATTAAATAACACATATGGCATCAAGTAATTAAGTAACAAAAACAACAGCATTTTAAGACACGAAGGTCAGCTGTTCTGGACCTGTTTTTGCAAAACCCATCAAGCACCATAAACTGGCTCTCAGGAAGACCATCTCAGGAATGAAAATTCAATTAAAGTTCATTTAGAGTTACAAAAATCATGAATTTACAGCACCAGGGATTAGAGCCACTATGTATTTTGGTTGCATTCAGCATTGTACCAAAAATAGTCTTTATGAGAGCCAGTTCCATCATTGGTTGAATTATTATTATGCTGAGTATTTCATTTATTTATTTTAATTTTTACGGTCTGTATTCACAGTACAAGTCTAAAAAACTCGAGTCTGGCTTAAAAAACTTGGAAACAATCCATAGCCCTCAAATGTGGCTTGCAATGTTTCTGTTCCGTAAACTCTTCCTTTTCCAACCAATGAGGAAGTCCATGAGTTCTGCATTCCTGCTCTTCAGGCACAGTTGATGGAGTCCAGAGGTCTGTTCATGGGCAGTGTGATTTCCAGTTCACATTTCTCTGTAATGAAACGAGCTGTGCCTTCCCTACTGTGCACTGGGTGGGGCAGATGCAGGCCTAGCTTGCTGTAGACAAGAGAAAGAGATTGTGCTTTATATAGAAACTATGCGGCAGTTTTTACTACCACTATATTTATTATTAATATACATTACAACCTCTACACACATAAATACATACACCAGCAAGTCAGTGTTGTGGCAGCTATAACTAAGCTATAGTAGACATTGAATTAAATGAGTTACTGCTTGCAGGGAACTAAAGCTTTGACCATGTGAAGAATGCTGACATGTGTAAAATCATGGCAGTGGTGCCAATAACTGAGAAGATGCATGAGACATGGCTACAATGGTAGTTATTTTGTCCGCAGCAATGCCCATGCAATGCCAATGATACTGATTTGCCTCAGCCCCAAAGGCATGTTTGACTGTATGAAGGAGAATATGAAACACCTCAATTCAGCCCCCAAAATGTCTTGGACCAAATGACTCTGTGGCAAAATGGGAACTGTTTGATGATAATGATCCATACAAATCAGGAAAGAGGTTTAAAAGAAGTCTGAGTTTGCCCACTCATTTAGTATGAAACCTTGATTATATCAGCACGGCATGCACACAGTTTGCCCTACTAATTTTAGCCTATGTATTTGTTCATAATCCAATAGCAAGACTTTTGTGGCCAAAATCTGGTCTTGAAAAATGTGCTCTATGCATAATGCATGACTAGCAGCATTTGAGGGAGTGAAGTCATGACTTACTTGCACCAATCATTCATTCATTTAATAGTTAATTTGGTAATTAAACTGGCTTGGGAATTGGAAACATTAAACAATTGTGGGTAAAAAGTCCCCCACAGCTTTCTAATAGTGTTTCAGTTGAGTCTTCTGCAGACTCACCAGACCTCAGGTCCATAAATGAGATCATGTGGTATAGCATTTGTCATTTGTCAGAGTAAATAAGAGGGAATAGAGGAGCTTTGTTTTATTTAATGGTTTGCTGAGTGCAAATGCTGTGGAATCTGTGCTTTACTTGGGCTAAAATGCATTGAGAAATTCTACTGAAAATGTAAAGTAGACTTTATTTTAGAAAATACAGAACTGAAAATATAAGACTGTGTTTATATGTCATGTTTCCTCACTATTATAGGAATACTCAGAAGCTTACTATTTTGGAGTTCTTAGATCAACAAATCTCTCCTTCACGTCCAGCACGAGATCAGAAGCCCGAGTTTCAGGTAGCTTCACCCTCACCTGCAGAAGAAAGAAAACGAGTTAGAGAGATGTTAAAATGACAAAAGCTTAATTTAAAGTTATTTAAGTGAATCAAGTGTCTAGTGCTGGGGTATTTATAGTATAGATGTAGTATGAAAATAAGACTTTGCTAGGTTGTAATAATTGTAATTGGGAGAAACAAAGCATACCAGCACGCTCTCACAGCACATAGAGGATGGATTCTTTCCGCTCATGCACAAAAACAAGTCCTCGGTACCCACACTCTGCTTCAGGATAATCTCATACCTACACACACACACACACACACGCACAGTATATTTAAAAATAATGTGGAATTTTTTCCCTTGTTTAATTTTTGAAAACATGAAACTCTCATATATTCTAGAATCATTACACAAAGTGTATTTTTGTTTTACGAAGGGCGTTCAAGTAAAACCAGGACTTGTGATGAATTTTCTTGTGAATGAAGGTATAAAACCGATTGACACTTACAGATGATTTCAAGCACAGTACAGTGATGAGACTCTTAGCCTCAGTAAAACATCTTAAAGGTGCAATTTTTTAAAGAAGCCTGTACAGTACGTCCATGAATGATGATCCCGGCTTAGGTCGCTCTGAGCCCACTGCAGTCATTCCCATGAACGCAGACAGTCCAATCATGGATCCAGTGTAGTGAGAAAATTTTCTACCTGGATGGCATCCAAGCACTACTTTGGAGTCTCATAAATGTGTTCTGTTATTCTGCATAATCAAAAGTGCTGGTTTGACTTGAACACTCCTTGTAATTTTGATGATTATGGCCTACAGCTAATAAAAATAAACAAAAATACATTTTCCATGATATTCTATTTTTTGTGATACACTGTAATTCCAGGGTCTCAAAAGGACAGGCATTGTTCTTATACATTTAGGTCACATCTGTGAGATCTATTGGTCCTTTTCTGCTTATATACCACAATTAACACTCACTGGTTAAGCAATTATTAAACTTCTATGCTATATGTAATTAAGCTGTCAATTTGACCTGGCCAATACCCATCCTATTGGTCTTTGTTAAAAAAAAAAAAAACACTTTAAAAGAAAACCCTCTTGTAGACTTCTATATAGAAGACAATCCAGAAATCATTTGAGGTTTCTATACAGAGCATTAATTCTTAAACACAGCTAGGGGACGCATGTGTCTCTCCATGAACTGACCACTCACTCAGGCTGAGGACGTGGGTCTGCAAGGTCATCAAAATGTGTCCCATCAGTTACTTCCTCTATGTCCCAGATGTCTTTGGTGTTCTTTTTATAGCCAGTGTCTTCTTTCGATTTCAAAGGAGGAAGGAAGACAGACAATTTAGCTGATCTTAGTACATTTTCACTCTATACGAATGATTAAATAGAAGATAAATGGTAGAGCTCACCTGCATGCTTGTTTTGCCTTGAAGCAGAAGCACCAATGTGCCCAGGACCCATTTTTTCCATCGGTTTTACATTCTAGATAAAGAAAAATTGAAGAAGTGTGATGATCCAAATGCTAACAATAGCAATTAAATATTTTATAAAGATTTTGTATTCATTCATTAGAAAGCATTAGAAAACTTCATTTTTTTGGTACACATCTAATGGCCAAATATTAAAACTAAATTTATGCAATGTTAAAATTAGGTTTATTGTTCAGTAGGCTCTGGAACATGAGAAAAATATAGTGTCAGAGGTTTGTCTGAGGGATGCAGAGGGGACCCACGACTATGTGATTTTAGTGCATCGTTTTGCTTCCACATAATTGGCTAAAACACTCACTCACTCACTCACTCACCGTCTATACCACTATCCTGTATTGAGGTTCGCGGGGGGCCTGGAGCCTATCCCAGGAGGCTTAGGGCACAAGGCGGGGTACACCCGGCGCAGAGTGCCAATCCAACACAGGGCACACACATACACTCACTCACACACTTCTTTACACACAATGGGCAATTTGGGAATGCCAATTAGCCTAATCTGCAGGTCTTTGGACTGTGGGAGGAAACCAGAATACCTGGAGGAAACCCACCGAGCAAGGGGAGAACATGCAAACTCCATGCACACAGAGATGGGAATCGAGTCTGGCTGGGAATTAAACCCAGACCCTGGAGGTGCAAGGTGACAGTGCTAACCACTACACCACTGTGCCGCCTAATTGGCTAACTGGTTAACTGTAAAAGAAACAAAATTTAAAAAAATGGCATATATGTATACTCATACATATATGTATATCAGTCACAACACCAGTGCTAGGATCATGGGCACCCAGGTATCATTTACGTCTAAAGACTCACCCGTCTGGTCCCTTCCCACAGAAAAAAACGATTGCGGGTGGGAGGGTGAATGATTGACAAAATATATTTAAAATCACTTTATGTTTTCTTTGCCTCTTTCTGCCACACTCTCTGTCATTGCACAAGCATACACCTTACAGCTGCACAGGCAGATTAGAGGCTCAGTTTTTCCCCTAAATGGTTTCTGTAGATTTTGTTTACACTACGCTTACACCGGGACCATGGAAACTCTATGATTTTTTCATTTCAAAAGAATAAGCTGGATATTCTTTTTATTTTTAATATATTTATTAGATCCTCCCTCTTTTGAAAGTAAGGAGTAATATTCTCTCTCTCTGTTTGCTGTCAGTGTATTCCTGTCCTGTTAAGTTTAGTGCTAATAAAGTACATGAAGTTTTTTTGCAGGTTGGGTTAGGAGGTGGTTAGAGAGTCTGTTGTTGTGTTGCCCTAGCCAAAAAATTGCAGTTGGCTCTCTTCAACCATCATTCATCAACATTATTTATAAATAATAAATCCATTTGTCAGTCATTAAGGGTCCCCTACTGGCCTGGGGCCCCAAGCAGTTGCCTGACTTGCCTATTCACGAGTAGACCGAAAGGTATCAGAGCCACTGGATGCAGTGCCGGTCCCAAGCCCGGATAAAATGGGAGGGTTGCGTCAGGAAGGGCATTCGGCGTAAAACCTGTGCCAAGTTGTTGTGCAGACTGGATATTCCGCTGTGGCGACCCCTTACTGGGAGCAGCCGAAAGACCAACAACAACATGTATGTGTGTGTTTGAACAGTCTGATTGCAAAACATGATAAACACTTGTTGCTATAAATGGAATGAGGAAGAGCTCAAGTGAACACTGAGCAAGGAGGAGGCACGCAAAAGTTAATATAGTTAAAGGAATATAGTAATACACCTATCTGTCTCTTACATAATAATAATAATAATAATAATAATGTGTCTAATATTTCACTTTGGTAAATTTAAAATTTGTTGTGTTTACATTTCTATGCGTTCTCCAGAAAAATAACATTTAGATTTTATTTTGCATATTTAATTTTTTTGCACGAATTGTAAAGACAGGTGCATCAAACTTAATTAGGCAGCATTGCCACTATAAGTTAATATTTAACACATCAATATTGTTAGATAACCCTGGGTATTGCAAATTAAAAAATATATAGAATTAGTGAGGACAACAAAATTGATTAAAATAACGAGGTTTACGTAGAAACAATGTATTACAATTAAGTCAAAATTAACGACAGTTACATTAAATGACATTTAATGTAGACTTATTGCGATACTAAAATTAAAATAAATGAGATTAAATGAAAAAAAAAACCGTCATAATATATTAAAATATGTTTGTTGACGTTTTTTTCCATAGGTCGATTTAAGTGTTATTATTATTATTATTACAACATTATATGCATTATTGTTAAACAAGTAATAATATTATGGTAAAACACCGTATGACGTTAATATTCGCGTTGTTACAGCAATAAATAAAACACCGCTCATTTTCTGTGTGTGTGTTTGTGTGTGTGTGTTAGCAGGTTAGCTAAAACTTTTACCCGTTAGCTAGTTTACCTTGCAGTCTTCTGTGTCACTTTCTTCATCGTCTGGAGGAGAGAGCAATTTTGAGAGCGCCTGAAGATTCTGCAGAGACATCCCCTCCATTTTATTTCTATTATCTTTATTTGAGTAGATTTACGTCCCGTAAAAGTCAGTCTTTTTCTTCTTCTTCCGTAGGACTGTTTACCGTTACCAAGGAGACCGGAACGGTTGTCATAGGCAACAACACTGGAGCGTCTGGAGCGATTTCCTTTTGTAAGTCTACATGAAATGTCTGTACATTCCTCAGTTATATATTCATTTTCCTTTTTATTTGGTTATATACCACTAGTTTAAATAACATACAGAATAAGAAGCTATATGGCCCAGTACTAAAGTCGGGGAAATACACAATACAAACCCCTTTTTGCAGAAATCATTACTCTACTTTTTTTGTGCAATAATCTAGGTTACAGTAGATTTCTTTTGAAAAAATGAAATATTAAAAAATAAATTCATGGCCTATTATCGATTTATTATCGATATTTGACATCTGTTTCAAAAAAGATTTGGAAACAGATATTAAAACCTGCAAAGAAGTTTTAGAACAGGCAGATTTTGCGGACAGGCACGGGGTCTTGCCCCCCCTAGCGACTGAAATATGACACTACATGGCGTCTAATATACCTACGTGCATTAACTTTTTTTGTGTGAGCACCCATGTCACATGTGCATGGGGCACACCAAGAGATTTTAAGCTCCTTGAAATCCTTGATGAAGCCAAACATTTTCAACTGTCATTCCATTTTAAGGGCCCCTATTACTTTGGGGACCTTGGAATTGTTACCTCTCCCTCATCATTACAGCACCCCTGCATGTATCCATGATATAAATTGAATATACATCAATCAGCCACGACATTAACACCAAAGACACCGAGACTGATCAGCCCAGGCATTGGAGAACAACAATAACTCTCAAACTGATTAATTTCAGACTTGAGACAAACAATGGATAAAACAGGTTGTAATGGCTTAGGCACTATACAGAGAGCATATCTTAACAGACAATGGAATTAACATTTTTCTTTAAAATAACTTTTTTAAAGAGCATTAAACAGCAATCATGTAGTGCTATTTGTTTAGTATTGGATATCAGCTATGATGTATGCACACAATTGTTTATCCACATTTTATTTGTTGAAGGTTAGCAGGTGCAAATAACGTCCAATCTAGTCAAATTTATCTACATTATTTTCTTTAATGGGTATGCTAACTTGCAGCAGCAAAATCTTTCATCATGTGTGTGATTAAAATGAGTAGCATGCACCACTCGTTTAAATAGTTTGGAACTCAAGCTTTCTTAAGGAAACTATAGTATCATGTAATTTCATTTACAGACTTCAGATAATTTACTTAAAGATTAATTAATCTGTCTTTGATCTGAGGTTATTGTAAATTAGGGCCCACTCTCTTTCATTAACCTACTAAACCTAAGACAGAAAGGCAAATAAGATGATAGGTATTTATAGCAGTGTATAATGAAAGGATTTTGGATCATGGAAGGGAAGGAATACAACTGGTAAATTGAATGAACAAAGAAACTATTTTTATGGAAATTCTTCCAGATAAACTACCATTTACTGGCCTACAGATCTAACGATTTCAGAGTAAACCATGTCAGCATTATAAATCATGCTTATAGCCGAAATTTGAATGGTTGACACAGATAAGCTGGGGCTCTTTGCAGATTCTATATATAGCCTATACATATATATTTAATTATTTATTTATTTTTTTGAGAAAATGTTGAAAGTTTTTCATAACTGAAAAGTTTTTTTGAAAAAGTTTTGAGATACTGGATTTGTTTTTTTCACAAATGCATAAAAAAAACTAAATAAAAACCACAATATTTTGAGATGCACTGTACACTGCCTGGCCAAAAACAAGACACACACACACTAATATTTTATTTAGCTACTTCTAACATTGATTGGTGGCAGTGTGGTCACTAGTCCATGTGTGAAAATGATTCCTAATGATTCCAGTACCACACTTTCACAATTTGATTCCTGGAACATGCCCATGACATTAGGGAAGAAAAAAAATCCATTGATGGTGTAACCTTGTGATTCATTACATTTAAGTAGTCAGCTGAATTAATTTCATTGCCACATACGTTTGCTAAGCCTAACCAACTGACTGAAGCAACCCCAGATCATAACAATGTCTGCGGATTCACTACTCCACTGCTGACTTGGAACTATCACAGTTGAACTGGATCTATATGAACACTGTACAGTGTTAATTCAACACTCTGGATTGGGCTTTTTGTTCCAACCAAGGCTGGTTTTAAGTATAGGAAGGGAGGGCATTGTGGTAAATCCCTTGAAGAGACCAAAATGAAATAGGGTATTGGATACATTAAATGATTTATCAGCTACTGTGTGTGTGTGTGTGTGTGTGTGTGTGTGTGTGTGCGCGCAATGCACACTCACAAGCTCTGCCAAGTATGGCCTTAAATTTGTGTTATTTTGATATGATAATTCAGGTGTTGTCAAGTCTGTTTTAAATCACAATTGAGGTGCAAATAAAAAAAAGGTGTTCAAAGTGTTCCTGCTATGCACACTGATATGATGTTTGTCCCCCGGAATTTGAGTAAAATGTAAGTAATCGGGGTCAAATATCAAACCAGAATTCTGCCAGAAAGCTAAACCAAAAACATCGGCTATAGGTGAAACTTTTTAGGTGTGATATGCATACTTGATAATTGTGCTGATTTCAGAAAACTGTAAATATGTTTATAGTTATACATACATAAATACATAATATATTTATTTTCTTCTATTGAAGATGAATATTGTATAATTTTTGCAGTCTCAAAGAAATAATTGTAAGTGCAACACTACTGTGTTCATGGTGCACAAAGTAAACCTCTCAATTGTATACTATTGTGTAAAAAATTATGTTTTTAAAAAATAAGATTTTACCTACAAAAAAAAAAGAGGTCTGGGCATATCAGCTTAATACTTTAATGAGCATTTTAAAAAATATTTTTACTGAAGAAATAAACCTGGGAAAACATGCAGTGGAAACACACCAAGTTTACACTGTTGTTGCTGGACATTACTGTATATTAATACTATTCAAATACCTTTAAGCAGTCACTACAAGGGTAAAATATTTATATAAACTACAGAGCTAAATATATATACAATAACTTTAAGCAGTAAGATTATCAAAACAATCGTGAGAAAAATGATGCGACAGCGCCAACAGCTTTAGGGATGATGCCGGGGAGGAACAGGCTTGCTGCAGTGCCCAAACCATCTACTACCTTACCGAATGTAGACCGTTTTGACTCGTTATCCTTCTTCATCTCTCCTTTCAGACTTTCAATCTGTCTATCCATTGCTTTAGCCTTTTCTTTAAATCCACTTTCCAACAGAACCCTCTGCTCCTGCAATGTAGCACACACACACACACACACACACACACAGTGCAGAAAGTATATTAAATTTCATAAACGTTTAATTTTTATTAAACACATTTTTTATTTCAGTTACAGTGAAACCTCGGATTACGAGTAACGCGGTTTGCGAGTGTTCCACAAGACGAGCAAAGATTTTTAATAAATTTTG
>JAQMYG010000018.1:12031861-12042218 GCA_030014215.1 Clariallabes teugelsi
TAATTCAAGGTTACTGTCCCCCCCAGTCACTGCTGTGCATGTGTGAACGCCTGCACAGCAGTGACTGGGGATAGTAACCTTGTATAATACTGTGCAGGTGTGAATGTGTTACATCAGTTCATTTAAATCTGTGGAGCGAGCAAAAACGGATGCTGCAATTGTGATTTGCATAAAAGAAGAGCAGTGCTTTGTTTTTGTGATGTAAGGGTAACATAAGTGTTTGGACAATTTTAAACTGATACTTTAAGGAAGTTGAAAGTTTCTTAAAAAGAATAATTTCTGGTGATGAGTCATGGGTTCACCATTATGTGCTATTAAAGTAAATAGCAGATTTTATAATGGAAACATTTAAAAAGTCAACCATAAGATGGAATATCTGTGCTTACAGTTTTTTGGGATTCTTAAGGACAAGTATTGGAACATTATCAGAAAAAAAAACGTTTAACAAGGATTTACTTCTGATGAAGAAGTGGAGACAGTGGTGCATTCATGGCTTGCAGCTCAGCCTGAGAGAGAGAGTATTTTAAATTGTTTTACTGAATATAACAAGCAAAACACTGAATCATGTTTACTGTTACACATGGTTCAGAACTAAGAGGAATCACTCACATACTGCGCATGCACTGGTAAACATGCTGCTGGTGCTACAAATCACACTAACTACACACATACACAAACACACACACACTTTTACCTATGCTCATACTCAACACATTTTAAAGCTATGAGAGGAACTGGGTACACATCAGGATTGTTTTGATAATCTATGTAAAACCTTGCAAAAAATATTTTTCGATCTGTTTCAGAGCTCATTTGTATTGTCTGTACATATTAATAGATTTGTTTGTATGCTTCTTAGCGGAGCGTTTGCAAAAGGAGGCTCTACAACGGGCGAATAACACGTTAGTGAATACAACAAGGCTTCATGAGCAGGAACGCCGCGAACAGCAAAGGACCTATGAAAAGAATGTGACCCAGCTGCTGGAACGCATGGAGAAAGAAAGGCAGCGAGCAAAAGAGGATAATGAACGAGTGATGGAGGCTAAGCTTAGAGTAAGAAATGACAGACAACAGTTCTATCAGAAATCCGAATCCAACCTTACTGTTTATTTAAATGCTTTTTAGATATATTTGTGACCCATCATACCAATTCAGGGATTAAGTTGCAGGTTAGTTTTGCTCTATGGCAAGTAGAGTGCCGTATGTGAAATGTATCAAATGTTCAGCAAAAATCGGTTGATATCTTTTAACAGAATTGAGAAGGTTTAAATCATAATATTCCTTTAAAGCACATTAAGGAACACTATCCAAGCTAATTATTTCAGTTGTGATCGAAAAACTTTGTTTTTTGCTCCAATAAAATCATACTCATGGTGAAGTTATTTTTAGGGGTAGCAGGCCATTCCTAGTGACAGAATGAGGTTGAGGGTTCTCATGTAAATGTTGTCAAAATTGGTTTTTGACACTTTCTCAGAGACCCTCATCATAAACAAATTCTCACTGGCCATATCTCAGCAACCAGACATGATACAGTAATAAACTTAGCACAAAAATAGAGCTTATTGAGCCAGGAATGAAAATATCATCAAATCACGCAAAATCCTACTTAATACCTGATTTGATGTGATGGGTCACACATGTACAGTAATTGAAAATGCCAAACCTTTATTAAAAATACTACACATTTATGCTAAAATATTTAAATCAATATTAAGTTAATTTATATAACAGCTTTTCTCAAATGCTAATAACCATTAGTCAATACTGAAGCCACATTTTTCAAACCTCTTCATACATTACCAACATGCATCTTGGCCAAACAGTTAATCTCAGCTCACACACCACCAAAACCCTTCATAAAAATTACATTAAATAAATAAATAAGTCGCCTCATACGTAAAAAACAAACAAACAAAAAAACAAAACAAGATAGTAACAAGTTGCGAGGCTTTTCTAAGTTTACTCAACTTTGACAGAAATTTGCTGCCCAAACAAAATATTTCACATTTCTGTTTAATTGACAACATTGTGTACCCAGTTCAAAATCTTAAGTTGACTCAACTTGTAATTCAAAGTAGTATTGGTTGTGGTCTCAAATACTTATATTTCTTTAGTGTTTAATTAGCCCAACTTTTCATCTACTGAAAAAGGACAGTTGTCTCCTATTTTAGCCCATTGATGTAGTTCGTTCAAGTGATTGTTTTTCTATAAAAACAAGTTGGCCAACACCCTGACAATTAAAACACACACTTTATTCTTCCAAAACTAGTCAAAGTTAAAACAGTGATCTGCATAAAAAGGGGGAATACAAGTTCTATTTTGCTTAAAGGTCAATAAAATTCCTTAACAGCAGATGCTTATCAGACTCTCACTGATGTTTTATATTACAGCATCATAACCATTTTTAAAAAATTAGCAAAGATTTGACTTTTGAGGACTTTTCCCCAATGTGTCAGACATAAAAAAGAGTCTATAGCAACAAGAGTTTGTTTCTTAACATGTAAATCTGAAGGGAGACAGTCTCTCCAAGTCCAATAAAAATCGTTTGGATGGATTTATAAGTGTCCATCCAGTCCTTTTGAAATTCAATGTTTAGAGCACAGACCTGACCAAACATCACTCCTAAAACTCCTGCATAGTCACCCAGTCCCCTCCAACACCTGTTCACACTCCTCCTGTACTGTAGCTCCAAAAGACCAGCCGTCACCCCTCTGACTCAATCCTCTACTGCAGAGCTCTTGTTAAAGAAACAAGAGGAGTCTTGTAAAGACAAAGATGATAAATTTCACAGAATATCTAGTTATGATAAAAATAAAATATATTAATTAGACTATATACCAAAAGAGAGTGTAAAATACTGTTTTTGGAATTCTAAGGATTGGTTAAAGCTATGCTTTGTGTCATATTCAAAAGGGTTTGATATTTTTAAGGGTTTTACCCTGTCATTCATTCTCAGGAGTAACTACACATGTTTGGAGTGATGTTTTCTAAAGAACCGTGTATTTACTCAATTCGGTTTTCATACAGATAAGCTAACAAGCTCGACTTGTAGATGAGCATTAGCCAAACTAACACAGTTCTATACACAGTTCTAACTTTTTAAATCTCTTAACCAAGTACTGAAGCACCATTACTCCTTAACTGTTAAACAGTTCGAGTTTTTCTCGAAACTTTTGTTAGCTGAAAGTTTGCGTGGTCGTGTGTGCTGGAGTGGAGCAGGACGCTGTTGATTGGCAACACAGGACAGGGCAAAGTGGGGAAAAAATTTATACTGTATGGTTATGAACATTTATCTTGCTAACTCCTGTACAGTGCGGTAACATGAAGCCTAACATTAGCTAAGCTCTGTCAGGGTGTTTCAGTATAACGATAAGAGGAACCGACCTCTCGTATATACTGTAACGCTAACTGTCTAAAATACCTGTAAGCTAACCGAAACATATTTTTATAAAGAAAAAAAAACTCAATAAATACTTACCAAAAAGAATAAAGAGTCCACAAATGGCTATCTTCACCTCTTTAGTGCAGTTTGATAGGGTCAGTCTGGCGGGGGAGTTTTTTTTATTTTTTATTTTTTTATAAAATCACCTGACTGCATCTCAGTGAAGGTAAATTGCTGGCTTGATTTTTTTTGTCTACGTCTTCAACGTTTTCAAGAACACAATGTTGCCTGTTGTCTCAACAAATACTACTGTAAAAAGTTATGTCAACAGTACAATGTGAATTAATTCAACATTTATTTAGTTGGATTTTTTACAGTGCACTTTCACTGGAATTTATCCACAAAGATGAATGTATGTTCAGTTCATCTGACTTTCATCACCATCGCTCTCTAAAATACTAACTTGGACATATTGATATCTGAGTTTTTCTTTTTATATATATATATATATATATATATATATATACACACTGTATCTCTTAAAAGGTACAGTGTACAACTGATTCATTCTCACTTTATGTACTTTAGCCAGGACTAATCAGGATCATTAATTGTGGCCCTTATCTCATCAGGGACCACTGCTCTTGATCTTCACATTTGTTCTTTACTTTATTTGTGCATTGTGTGTGTGTGCGCGTGTGTGTGTGTGTGTTGCATTGCAGGAGCAGAAGGTTCTGTTGGAAAGTGGATTTCAGCAAAAAGCTGATGACATGAATAAACAAATTGACAGTTTGAGAGGAGAGATGATGAATGCTGAATCAATTCTGGCACTATATAAGGAAAGCGCTAATGACATGAATAAACAGTTTGAAAGTTTGAGAGAACAGATAAGTAGGAGTTCCACATCAAATCAATCGTCATGTCTCATTCTTTGAGTGTTAATTATTTATTTTTTTTAATCTGGGGCTGAATGATTATACAACATGCTGCTTTAAGCACAGTCTGGGTTGGGACTCCAAAAGCTTAAAGTAAGCCTGCTTCATCTTTTCCAAAAATCTTTGATGTATGTTTGGTGTCAATGTCTTGTTCAAACAGTAATTTTATCAAAAATTCACTGTTTTTTTTTTTCTTTTCCCCAGACTATTTGTTCAATAGTCACGTGGCACTCTAGTGTGTACATGGGGAAAAAAACATGAGAAAACACAAATTTATATATTATTTTGACACCCTCCATTGTTTATGCTGATTTTACTAACCCTTCTTTGTCTTAGGGCTCAGCTCCTCAACTGTTATGTTATAAATGAGAGCATTTAAGAGCTAATGGATGACAACAACTGCTCTCGGGCTAGATGTAAGCAAGGACTCCAAACTCCTTTTACTTTCATTGTCTGTGGGAGTGAGGAAACACTGGTTGTCATTTATTTGCAATAAAAAATTACTGTTGTCCCCAAAGTTGTGTGCTTGTTCAACATTTTACATCTGACAGCTTTCTCAAATTCTATAAGAGTGTTCTATTCCAACTGTGCATGACCCAACCTCAGATAGTAAACCTATTAGTGTTGCTATTTTTAAAGTTAGTTTAACATTTTAAATTTATTAACATTATTTATTGAACTCAGAGAATAATGTCGCCATTGTTAACTTATTTTTCATTTCAAAGCAAGATACATCTTCAGGCTAGTACATATAAGTGGATTTAAAAAGTAAAGGGATATTTTGTTTCCCTCCCATATCTGACGTGTGTGAGCAGATAAGACTCCTAGAAAAGATTGAAAATGATCAGACCATAGTAACGTTATACTAAAGTGCAAAAAAAAAAAAAAGGCACACACTAATATTTTGTTGGATTGCCGTTTGCTTTTATACATTTATTTTGCTGTGTATGGCTTGTGACAGTCCATCTTCCTCTTGATTACATTCAAGAGGTTTTCTGTGGGGTTCATATCTGGAAACTGAGCTGGCCAGGGTTTTGATATTGCTAGTGGTTTTAATGTCTCATCGTCTATACCACTTTATCCTGCACAGGGGGCCTGGAGCCTATCCCAGGAGACTTACGGCACGAGGCAGGGTACACCCTGGACCCAGTGCCAATCCAACACAAAGCGTGCACACATGCGCGCTCACACTCATTCACAAACTTAGCAACACCAATTTAGCAATTTAGCAACACCAATTAGCCTAATCTGCATGTCTTTGGAATGTGGGAGGAAACTGGAGTACCCGGAGGAAACCCAACAAGCACGCGGAGAACATGCTCTGGAAACACAGAGGCGGGAATCAAAACCGGCCGAGAATTAAACCCGGACCTTGGAAGTTCAAGGCGACAATGTTACTTTAATGTAAACAGTTTAAAAAGTAAGGCTGATTGATGTGTGTATACATATATACAAACATATATACATATATTTGCGCATTTGCAGAATGTCTTTTTCCCAAATGTCCATTCTATACGCTTTTACATATTTAATTATTTAAACCCAAATGGCAACTTTTTTGGGGGGAAAGCAGTGAATGTTAATTTTCTATTCCTCTAAACATGTGAAATGTTTTGCTACCGATAATTAATTACATGTATTGTTTGTGGACTCTTTTGTGGCTGTCTGATACAATGTGTATGTACAGTTTATTTGTTCATTTAAAACTTTTTCAGAATGCACCTTCTTGTACATAATTAAGTACAGTTAAAAAGCAATTGTGACAACTAGGCAATAGTTTTGATACTCTCTTTTAATCGTTAATTTTAGCAGTGATCCTTAATACCTGTAAACATGTAATGTCACATTGTACTTATGCTGCATTTTACTTTTAAAATTTAATCAATCACAGCCCTAGGTTGTTATTATTATAGAGTACTTGAAGGCAAGACAACAAATGACAAATTCCTCAAAGTGTCATTTTCCATACACGTTACTGTACTATGAACATAAAAGTACACACTTAGTTGTTTCTTTTTTAATAATGAATTATAAAACAATCAAGATTTTCATAACTGATAATGGAATATCATGTTAACGTTAACTAAAATATATATATGTATAATTTTTTTGTGTAAATATTCCTTCACTCTTATTATTGCTTCTTACTCTGTTATGGAAGCTTCACTATAAGTTGCAAATAACTATGGCCTTTTGAGGCTTTTTTTCACGAGTTTATAGTGAAGCACTGTGGAAAACACATCTTTGGCAATGTCTACGATAGGCATGATGTAATCTTTAAAAACACTGTCAGACTGTTTATCCTTTTCTTTTTTAAGATGATCAATTTCAAGCTCTAGCACCTGGGCTTTCTCTTGAAACCCCTTAGTTAGTAGTTCTTTTTGTTCAGCCATTTTGCTCTCCACCGCTCTGTCTAGCTCCTGCTGCTGCTGAAGCTTCTCCTCCTCAAACTTCATCTCCAGCTGTTGCATCCTTTGCTTATGGTGCTCTTTTTCCTCCTGCATTAGCTGTCCCATCTCCAGATTTCTTTTTTGTTCTGCTTTACACTGCTGTTCCAACACTGCTGCTTGCTCTTTCTCTTCTGTATATTATCATCAAAGATGAAAAAGAAAGGGTGATGAAAGGAAACTATAGGAAAGGATATTTTCTCGACCTAAAGGGTTCCTCTTAAGTACAGCAAAAGTTAAGTCGATGTAAGACAATGTTATATTTAACTGTTTTCAAATGGACAGTGGAACCTTGGATTACGAGCATAATTTGTTCCGGAAGCGGGCTCGTATATCAAAACACTTGTAAATCAAAGCGAATTTCTTTTCACAGAAGAAATAATGGAAACTCAAATTATTCGTTCCACAGCCCCCAAAAAATGAATAATTTAAATAATTAATAAAAATAAAACAAATTAACCTACACTTTACCTTTAAAAAAAGTAAAAATGAATCCCGACACATAAGTGTTTCCGTTTGTGCGCACAGCCGCTGTGTGTGTTTGTGTGTGAAGCTAAAGTAAGAATAAGTAAAGTAGGAATAAGCCCCTCCTCTCTCCCTCTTCTCGTCTTACACAGTAACACTTCCTCCACTCTTATTTGAGTTTCACACACACACACACACACACACTAAAGGAAACTCTGTTTTATTGCGAAAATAAACAAGAAATCTCTCTAATGACACTCGAGTGAGCAGACACATTAACAGAATCACTGCTGTAAAGTAAAAATAAAACAAATTAACCTGCACTTTATCTTTGAAAAGAATCGCAACAGAGCAGTGTTTCCGATACAGAGAGAGAGAGAGAGTGTGTGTATGTGTGTGTGTGACAGCGAGAGGAGGAGGGGTGTGTGTGTGTGTGTGTGTGTGTGTGTGTGTGTGAAGACGAGAGGAGGAGGGGTGTGTATGTGAAGGAGCACGGTGTCCAATGACGTGTGCGCACACAAAGTGTAGGCTGAAACAAAGAGAGAAAAAATGGATCTTTAACCTTTCTAATGAGACTTGCTTTTGCTTTACAACACGTGCACACACGTGTGTTATAATAAAAGTACATGTGGCTGTACACACACGCATACAAAAAAAAAAAGATGCTTTACACGCACGCACGTGGTCACAGTGTTATAGTAAACGGTACACATGCGCACGGATGTTGTTTATACCAGTGAGAGACGCGCACTAAAACACAGCAGGGGAGACGATTACCCACAATTCCGCAGCGCAAGAGAGAGAAAAATCATTGGGTCAGTTGAGATTATGTGAACAAGAAGCGCATGCATGATACATGATACTCGATATTCGTAAACCAAGACTTGCTCGTTTTTCAAGTCAAAATTTATTAAAAATCTTTGCTAGTCTGCCGGAACACTCGTAAACCATGTTACTCGCAATCCAAGGTTCCACTGTATAAAAGAACAGAAATGTAAGCCCTATGTCTTATCTGAATTATTTGCAGAATTAATGCAAAAATGCAAATATAATCAGCTAAATGCAAATATGAATAACTAAACTGTTATGGTGTTTAGGGTTAGGCAGCCTTAGTTAGTCCATCTAACTAGTTAGATGACTTGAGCTGCCCCAGTTAACCCTCTCTGCAATTATTCTGATCTAAAAATTGTTAGGATAACATATTGATTAATAATGAGTAAAGATTAATTTACATGTGTCATGTAAAAAGAGAAAAAAAAAACTGAGATAATAATTTTGGTAATTTATCTGGATTATTCATTTACAGTACTTGAGCCTATTTATTTTCTATATTATCATCATTTATGGGGAAACAGTCAGTCAGTATGTACAATACAACATAAGATGAGTCAGGGTGAGACTATACCCTGACTATTTAGTGGTTGTCCATAAACTATTTTGAATAATAAAACATACTGTAGTCATCCTAATTTCATATTCATCTCCTAGATATGTACTGTAATCTAGATGGGGTTTCCCCATTATTCAAACTGGGTAACCATGCCATAGGTCTCACTGTATTACTGCTGTAAGATGAAAATAAACATGTTTCCAACAGACATATATTGATAGTATATCATATTTTGTCCTTTAAGCAATATTGTTCCTTGATATAAACAATTTCCTTGCTATAAGATTCACACTACATTTTAATATATCTAGCTATAAATTATATAGTTATGCTTGTCTTACCCTGAACCTTTTTCTCACTCTCTGTCAGTTGTTCATCAGTCTGGAGAATTATTTTTGCTTCCACACTTTTCTCACTCATGAACCTCTCCAATGCCTCATCAGCCTATAAACAGAACCCCCCCCCCACACACACACACACAATGAACAGTGAAACAATACATGTAAAAATGTTTTGTGAAAAAAAGTTTGTGCTCTCTCCTGTATATATAATTATATTTAATGCTGTATTATTTTTATTATGTATTATATCATATTTTGTGATATAAACAAAATATAATATAAAAGGCTTAGAGCCTATTCCAGGAGGCTTAGGGCTTGAGGTGGGGAACACCCTGGACAGGGTGCCAATCCATCGCAAGGCGCTTGCTTGCTCGCTCCCTCCCTCACTCACTCGCACACTATGAGCAATTTGGAAATTCAAATTAGTATTTATATGTATTCCTGTGGAAAAAAACTTAACGTTAACCCTTATTAGTCACATATACATTACAGCACAGTAAAATTCTTTCTTTGCATATTCCAGTGTAACTGAGATCAGAGCACAAGGTCAGCCATGATACAGTGCCCCTGGAGCAGATAGGGTTAAGGGCCTTGCTCAAGGGCCCTACAGCAGCAACCTGGTGGAGCTAGTGGTGTTATGTAGGACACTGAAGCTCTGAAGCTTGTGTCGAGCAAAAGGGGCGTTTCCAAATGAAGCCTCGTTTTGAGGCATGTGTCGTTTCCATGAATATCACATGGCAATGACAAACGAGGTCTCGTCCTTGTATGAGCCATGTGACCTATTTATTTGGCGCTTAACCTGGTTTAAATAAAGGCTCGTTCACATGGAGTCTCACTACTATGAATCGGCACTCTGTGCACCCCGAATTAGAGGGACTTGTTACACTGCGATTATTTTTAAATGGAGCCGCTAAAAAAGAGGAAGACTTCCTCTATTTGGGAACACTACTCCATAAGGTACTTTAATAAATTTCTAGAATTTATTCAGTTGGTTTCTCTGTTTTTAGAGATTATTTTAAACAAAATAAACTAATACGATTGCAGTTGCAGTAAGGCAGAATTAAAAAATAAATATAATTGAATAGTTATTAGTTAAAACTCTGAAAACATCACTCGGGCATCATTGTCCAGTCTCTTCATTTTCTTGTGAAAGGGTGTTTTCAAAGGCAAGGGAGGCTGTCTCAAAAATGAGAAACTGAGTCCCCAAACTGTCCCCAAACACTATTATTTCTCAATTAAAATCAGTAACAGATCCCCTCATCAGTAGAAAACTACACAATCACTGTCACTTAAGCCTTTCTACTACCCACAGTACTTTTTCTGTCATCACACACAGCATATATGAATGTGTACACACATCAACACACGTGTGTGTGTATATACAGTATATTATATAT
>JAQMYG010000018.1:12083716-12098313 GCA_030014215.1 Clariallabes teugelsi
TTCTATTGTGGTTTGTTTACTCCTCTTATACTTCCTGGTTGGCAACCGCATTATTTCCGGGTCCTAGTGCCGGTTGCATATTGAGTGTGCATGACAGAGTGTCTCCCACCATCAGTTTACTCATTCCACTGTCACTAGTGTTGGGGGACGTTACTTTTTAAAGTAACTAATTACTGTCTTTAAAAAGTAATCAGTTATATGAAAGCGTTACTTTCTGATAAAATAAATGATCTATTAACTACTAATACCCTTATCTCACTTACGTGGTTTCGCACAGTGGCCGTAAGTACGGTTCATAATGATTCACCGCGAGTTTTGGCTTTCATAATGACAGAGAACAGATTAATACTATTTACATGTATTCCTATGGAAAATACTGAATCAGACTACGACCAAACAAGAAGTTAGGAACAAATTATGCTCGTGACCCGAGGTGTACTTATTACTTTTCTGTAAATACATGTATATTTAGATTGTTATTACTAGTTTCTATCTTAAATAATGGGTTACTTTTGCATTACTTAAAAAAAAAATTTTTTTTTTTTAAGGAGAGTTGCTTAATTTTCCTAAATGAGTCAGGGTAATGGTGAATTAACAGTTCGTAATTACATTTGACAATTGCCATGTAGATGTATTTTTATCTGATTATGAAACACAATCTATTTAATTGTTTAAATAAAAATGATTTGTTGAGCTAACAAATGTGAGGATGATAGGACTTTAAGTCCTCACACATTTCTTGCTAATGTATTCAAAGTTTTGAGTTAAAGCTGTTTCCAAAAAAATGAAGAGTGAGGAAAAATTGGATTTTCAGTGTATGTAAGCTAGCAACAGGCAGGATAAATGTAAATGTTATACTAGTCTATTTCATTACATACAGTACATGACATAGCTGCATAACTTTATCATTTGCCCATTTCCCCTCTCTTTTTTTCCTCTTTTTTTCTAAACTGGGCATCTGATAGATTGGTTTTGATAGGTTGGTGTATGATGGTGCCCGCATGGTTTTGTTGAATCTACAAACATGAATATCTAGTAATGGTCAGAAAATTCACATACAATGCACAGCTTTTTGTAACAAAATTCAAGAGAAAGTAATGCAAAAATAACACATTTGTGTCCATAGTTACTTAAAATGTAATATATTACTATTACTGTGTTACTATATTGAAAAGTAACGTTATATTACTAGCTACTAATTTCTTTTCTGGCTGTGTACTGATTCATTAAATGTGAAATATTTAACTTTTTCATTTATTTTTGATGATTACAGCTGATGTTGAGACACCAATGAGAGAAAACACTTGTTGATAAAATAGTTCTTTCTATCATTCTGTACAAAATAATGGTTTGTCACTTGAACATTCAATCATCCTGCAAGTTCTTAGACAAGAGATATTCTTTTTAAAACATCAGTTTGTTCTGAATTTGGTTTTATTAATGGTGTCATATTGAACATAGTGATCAGCAGAAAGAGTTACAGGAAAACAATCATCATCTGGAATTAATTTTTCTCCTTAAGCTACTGTAAGAGAGATGTGCTTTAATGCTTCTTACCTTTGCAAGCAGAATTTTTGTTGTTTGCTTTATTTGGTGTAAATGCCAGTACGGTTGGATCTATCAACATCACAAATTGACATTAAGCATATGTCTTCATGTGTTTTCATTAGAGAGTCATAGAGCACCATGTGCAGCCCAATGACAAAACCAATTTGCTTGGTGACAAATGTGAACAGTTCACTATGTGTAAACACCAGTGCCTTAGAGTACCTGTCCAATAATAACCAGCCAGTGGTGGTGGTGTCTGTGGTGGGACTCTATCGCACAGGAAAGTCTTACCTCATGAACCGCCTGGCAGGCAAACAAACAGGTGAGTTTTGTTTTTAAAATCATTTTCCTTTATTTCACAATTGTTGTAACACTAGGGGGGGTCTTTTTACTTTGTTACATTTGTACAGAGGATTCAACTCCTCAAAAATAATTTGTGGATGATTTGATAATGAAAAAAAGAAAGGAAGTCTTCTTTATGGCTTTTAATTATTAGAGTTGTGTGCACCAGTGTTGCTTTATGTGCAGCAGGTGAATACTTACCTCAGCCCAAAATGCCTAGAACAGTTAATTTTAATTAAATATTAAAATAACATGAAAGTTAATGGTTGCAGGCTTTGCCCTGGGCAGCACCATTGAGTCGAAAACTAAAGGCATTTGGATGTGGTGTGTGCCACACCCTCATAATGCTAAACAAACTCTTGTACTGCTGGACACTGAGGGACTGGGGGATATTGACAAGGTGAGGGCAGTATCATCATACTAACACAGTAAATGCAGCATCCATTACTATAAAGATATTTACTTAAGACCCTGGAAAAAGCAAAGTTATAAATGCATTAAAATACTTTTTTGTTTTTAATTATTTTTTATATACAGGTTCAGTAGGTCCATAATTGCATGTCATACACAGTCATGAATTCCCTTTCCATGGATATTTAAGCCTTAGTGTGCTTTAGTATAAAACAATCTCTAATACACACTTAATCATCTAAATACATGTTATTGTATACTGTAGTATATAATTCAAGAGTGTTTGTGGTTCCGTCTACGTGCTGGCCAGAACATTGGGCAATGGGCAGTTATCCGTAATTTCTGTGGCAGTTATTTAGTTAGATGAATGTGTGACATTTTCTCTAACAGGATTTTTCTAGTCAACTAATCATTTATTCAGTTTCAGACAGAGTCTTTATTTTATGGATGGCGAGCTACAGTGCAGTGAAAAAGTATTTGCCCCTTCATGATTTTTTAAATATATATATTACACAAAGATAAACCTGAGTAAATACAAAATGGTTTTAAATTATGTAATTTATTAAGGGAAAAGCTGTACAAACCTGCCTGGCCTTAAGTGAAAAAATTATTGACCCTAAGCCCAATTCCACCCTTAGAAGCAACAACTGCAATCAAGCATTTGCAATAACTGTCAGTGATTCTTTCATTTCGCTATGGAGGAATTTTGCCTCACTCTCCTTTACAGACTTGTTTTAATTCAGCCAGATTGGAGGGTTTTTGAGCAGGTATTTAGATGTTGTTCTGGGTTCTTTTATGAGCTACTGGATGAGTTGTCATTGTGCTCTTGGAATAATTTTCGTAGGCTGGCCACTCTTGGGTTGGTTCAGCACTGTTCCAAGTTTTCTCCATTTGTGCATAACGTCTCTCACTGTTGTTTTCGGGAGTCCTTATAAATTTCTTTGGAACCCTTTCCAGACTGATACGTCAATTACTTTGTCATCTGTTCTTGAATTTCTTTACATTGTGACATGATGTGCTGCTTTTTAAGATCTTTTAGCGTGCTTGACTTTGTCGACAGATTTTACTTAAGTGATTACTTGATTGAACAGGTCTGGTCATAATCAGGCCTGAGTGTGGCAAATGAAATGTAACTCAACTTTTCATAAAATGTGTTTAATCACAGTTCATTCTTGATTAAGTGTGGAGTGAATTACTTTTTTTCATGTAGGGCCAGGGAGGTTTGGACAGCTTTTTTCCCCTAATCTTTATATTCAAAACTGCATTTTGTATTTACACGGGTTATCTTTGTTTAATATTAAAATTTATTGGATGATCTGAATCATTTGACAAGTGTGACAAATATGCATAAAATTAAAAGAATGAGTGTTGAGGATAATTAAATACATACAACTGACTTGTCAAGTTTGAATGACTTTATTTTTTAATTATTACAGTCTAAAGTCATGTCCATCGATTTCACACGTCGGGTATAATGTTGATATTGTTTTAGGGAGACTCTAAAAACGATGCCTGGATCTTCTGTCTAGCTGTTCTTCTGAGCAGCACTCTGGTCTACAACAGCCGTGGAACCATCGACAACACAGCAGTGGAAAAACTACAGAATCCTTCATTGCACTATTAAAAATTTACTATATAAAATGATTCTTCATACTTCCAGAACCACTCTTTTTTCTTCTCACAATTTCAGTCCTGGAATATGCCTGTGCAATTAGGGAAGAAAAACTCAACTGATGTGACTCTCTAGTCATTCAGTGCATTCAGGTCTTCACCTGACTTCATTTTAATGCTACATATTGTTGCTGGGCTAGACCAGAACAACTGAAGCAACCACAGACCATAACACTTGTAAAGTGGTCACTATGCCTGGTGGATGCATTCTTCATGCGCATCCCTTCTTGCCTTACTTTCACAAGTAAGAGCATTTCAATGCAATTTTTTTATTGCTGATTTTGTTCTTTACCAAGTGTTTAAGTGATTTTCATTCATGATTTTTCCAACCACATTCCTTCCACATAGTTGATAGTTTACCACTATCCTTCCAGGATTTGATAATTTGTTGAAGGATTTTTCCCAGTTTCAGTAATTTCAATTCTTTTAAAGTGGTGATTTTTCTTGGCCAGGCGGTGTATAAACATAGATCTTTAATCAGCACAAAAGCAATATTATCATAACATTATCAAACACTGTGTGCATTAAAAAGCCTCCAACTGTTTTTTTTTCTCCAAAACCTGCGATTGAATTATTATAAATGCTTACATCAGTCTCAAAACACAGTGAGGTGCTAATTAGTCTCAAAACACATTCACTAGAAGCTGCAAGCTCTTACAAAAAACTGTCTGCGCTGCGCCCACAACCGCACAACCTGCACTCAAGATTTTTGAGGAAGTAAACATTGGCATCCCAAGTGGAAGGAGTAAATTATTTGCTTAGTTTGTTTAGATGTAATAATTATTGCAAATGACAGAGATACATGCTGGTAAAAATTTAGCTTTTAGGTGGTGTAGTGGTTAGCACTGTCGCCTTGCACCTCCAGGGTTCGATTACCGGCCAGACTTAATTCCCATCTCTGTATGCATGGAGTTTGCATGTTCTCCATGTGCTTAGTGGGTTTCCTACGGGTACTCCGGTTTCCTCCCACAGTCCTGCAGATTAGGCTAATTCGCATTCCCAAATTGCCCATAGTGTTTGAATGAGTGTGTGAGTTGTATGTCTGTGTGCCCTGCGATGGATTGGCACCCTGTCCAGGGTGTACTCCGTCTCGTGCCCTAAGTCTCTTGGGATAGGCTCCAGGCCCCCTGTGACCCTGAATACCAGATGAAACGGTATAGATGAGTGAGTGAGTGAATAATTTACATGATAAACTCTTTTACGTGCTGTGCTTGTTTTTTAAAGTGAGAAAACTAATGTCACATTTCCTGACTCATGTTCAATGCAGTTGTGAAGCTCTTCAAAATTTTTTGTTTTTTTAAAGGTTCACGGTCTGGAAATCTGAAGAAAAAAAATTGTCATACAGAATCACAATATTAACTGAACAGGCATATAGATATCATAGTAATATCATCAGGGAGTCATTGGTGAATCCCATCACTGACATGTACTGTACAGTTTAATTATGATTCTTTAACACGCTGCAGCTATGTCACAGAGCTTTCGGAGCAGATTAAGATTAAATCACCTCCATCCAGAGCAGCTGAGGAGGAGGAAGAAGAAGACCCTCATTTTGTGCAGTTTTTTCCTAACTTTATCTGGGCAGTGCGTGATTTTTCTTTGGAGCTAGAGCTTGAGAAAAGGGGGCGAGTGACTGAGGATGAGTACCTGGAATTTGCCCTGCAGCTGAAGAAAGGTATAAGTAACATCTCTGAACAGATGAACTGGTGGAAAATGTATCCTTGCAGTCTCACACTCACCAAGGCTACACAATTCATACATAACTGACTTACTGTAATGTACAATCAATGACTGATTTATTAGGAACCCCTTGCATCTACACACTCTTGCAAATGTCGGATGTCATGGATGTAGAATCTTTTTTTCTGCCTTATGTGTAATTTTACTCCTTATTCTTAGCTGATTCCCTTTCTGTGAGAGCTATAGTAGCTAGCTAGTCACCTATTTTCACTACTGACTACTATAAGTTAATTTGAAATTATAGGTGCTAGCTAGAAAATCTAAGTCTTATGGAATGGCTTTATTTTTAAAGGTTTCTTAAATAAAAACATGAAAAATATCCACTCACTTTATAATACAAATATGTTCAGTTCTCCAGTTTAATTACATGAGACAGGCAGCAGATTGCAGTTCTTTTTTATAGATAATATAGCCTTATAGATAATGTTAGCTATATGTTTTCAGATCAGAATGACCTGCAGTATATTTCAAATTGTAAAATATTCTTTGTAGTATCCTTTTAAAGAGCTTTAAATCTTTCTTTATTTTCTGTTTCACATTAGAGTAACCAAATAGAGCTGAGGCAAATTATGACTTTGCAGCTTTGCAAGTCTGTCAGTGCCATGAATTATTAACAAATCATGGATTTGGATCATCCTATATGGATGAACCATTGTTTCAAGGAACTGCAAATATTGCCAAGCACTTGGTGGTATTCCAGGTTAAAAAATATAAAACCAAAAAAAATGTGCAGGGCGCAAAAAATCAGATGCAAGGCATGCCACTGACATTTATTCTTACTGAAATGCAAGATAAGTAGTGTTAGCTTGTTCTCTTTGAACAGAGATACATAGGCATGAAACTCATAAATGAACATAACCCTTAAAGATTTTCTATGGGGTGAAAACTAAATGCCTTTAATTGTGTTAAAGTTATTTCAGTCTCTTTCTATCCTTTAAAATTATACTGGCAGGTAAATTAAATACACTATTATCCTTCAATGTGAATGTGATCTGAGCTGATGTTAACGATTTGTCTGTTTCTTTGTTTTGCTTTGTTTTATCTGTAATACAGGACTTAGTGTAAAGAACACCAACTACAATCTTCCAAGGCAGTGCATTCGAAACTATTTTCCAACCAGGAAGTGCTTTGTTTTCCCATTTCCTGCCCCCGAGGACAAAATGGTTTGTTTAGAGACTCTGGATGAGGGTGAAATTTCCCCTAAATTTCTTAATGTCACAAAGCAATTCTGTGACCATGTATTTGCAGCAAGCAAAGTTAAAACACTTAAAGGAGGATACAGAGTCACAGGGAGAAGTAAGCACTACATTATTTCTCTCTTAATGTCATTCGTTTTTACAAACATTTTCTGTAGTTTTTAAGATAACTA
This sequence comes from Clariallabes teugelsi, assembly GCA_030014215.1. Taxonomy (NCBI): domain Eukaryota; kingdom Metazoa; phylum Chordata; class Actinopteri; order Siluriformes; family Clariidae; genus Clariallabes; species Clariallabes teugelsi. The sequence goes on from JAQMYG010000018.1 coordinate 12,090,798, forward strand.
TTTTATTTAATAATTCAATATGTAGATCTGTTACTGTATATGCCCACTCTTTTGTGTGTGTGTGTGTGTGTGTGTGTGTGTGTGTGTGTGTGTGGACAGTCTTTGGTCATCTCGTGCAGTCATATGTGGAGACAATTTCTAGTGGGAAAGTCCCTTGTCTGGAGAACGCTGTGGTTGTAATGGCACAGATTGAAAATCAGGCAGCTTTGCAGGAGGGGCTTAAGGTCTATCAGAGTGGAATGGAACAGGTAATACAATACACACATAAACACACACAAAATTAATGTAAAGGCATTGAAGATATGAAAAGGAGCACATTTAAATAGATGTTTTTTTTTGTAATTAAATGCAAAAGATGATTCAAGTCTTTTTCGTTTTAATTTTGGTAATTACCAATTACAAAATATAGTATATCACAATATTAGAATATTTATTTTCAGCTCTTGGTAAATTACTATTCTTTTCAGTATAAATACGGTGTGTCCCTCTGTCTGCTGACTTGACAGTCCAATCTTAATGGCCAGTCCATTAGCCCTTTTAAACTGGTGGAATGTCAGCAATCCCATTGGCATAGGCAAAAAAACATTGCACAATAATTCTTTTTGGATACTAAATCAAACACTTTACATTGATTGCAAATGTCCCACATGTTCCTGTGACACTTTTTCCCACCCAAACACATTTGAAATTGCCCGAATATGCATTTCCAACAAAAAAAAAATACCAAAAGCATTGCACATTCTTTCATGCACATTCTATAGAATTGACTATATGGATGCACAGCCGCTTACAAAAGAAAGAACATAGGTCAAGATACTTTTTCAGTAAAACTCATTGAGAAGGAGAATTAATTCTCTGGCTGCTCATCTGCTCAGGATTGCCTGTGTTTGTGTGTTTTGTATATGTGTGCCTTCCTCTTAGTTTAATCCTTATCTTCTTCTTCTTCCTCATTCCGCTTCTCCTGTTAGGGGTCACCACAGTGGACCATTGGTCTCCATCTAACTCTGTCTACCACATCTCTCTTGTCACTTCCTCCCCCTCACCACATCCATAAACATCCTCTGGATCCTTCCTCTTTTCCTCCTGCCTCGCAGCTCCACCTCTAATATTCCCCTCCCAATATACTCATAATGCCTCCTTTGCACATGTCCAAAGCATCGTAATCTGGCATCTCTAACTTTGTCCCCAAACTGTCCTACCTGCACTGTCCCTCAAATATACTTATTCCTGCAACTGCACCTTACCGTCACCCTCTCTCTTATTTACACACTTGTAATTCGTCTTGTTCCTACATGCCTCTACTCTCCAGTGCATCCCTCCACCTCTCTAGACTCAACTCTTCTCGCTGGTGATCACAATATCATCCACAAACATCATAGTCCATGGCAACTCTTATCTAACCTCATTTGTAAACCTGTCCATCACCCATGCAAAGAGGAAGGAACTACGAGCAGATTACTGGTACAGTCCCACCTCCACCTTAAACCAGTCAGTCGTATCTATGGCACACCTCACCACTGTAACGCTGTCCTTGTACACATCTTGCACCAAGTTCACATACTTCTCTGCCTCTTCTGACTTCCTCATGTCTATACTTCTCCAACGGCATTCGCAAAGCAAATAGAATAGAAGAATATCTTTTTATTGTTATTGAAATGGGCATGTCCAACAAAAAAATTAAGTGCTTTACACATATTACACAAGATACAGTTGTGCATATTGCACAAAAATGTTTTATCTATATTGCACACAACCTTGCATGATCCAGGAATCAGGCTGAGAGCTGAGGAGGTGTATGGGTCTGTAGGAGGATGGTGTTGAGGATAATGTGTAGGAGGATGCTGAGCTATAGTCGACAAAGTGAAAGCCGAGTAGCTTTCTTGTTGCTCCAGATGTGTTAGCGTAGTATGGAGAGTTTTTCCTATTGCGTCCTCTGTAGACCTATTAGATGCAAATTGATGTCAAAGAATGATGATATGACTGGGGTGCTACTGGCCGATAGTCATTTGTGCTGATGATGTCAGACTGTTATAGTGACCAGGTGTGCTGGAGGACTGTGCAGATCAGCTAGCCAATGTCTTCACTATGATTTAGGCTGGTTTCTTGTGTAGAGGACTTCAGGCAGAATGGGATGGCAGACTGTGATGGTGACCAGTTGAAAATCATAGTAAAGACACTGGCCAGCTGATTTGCACAGTCCTTCAGAACCCAGCCAGGGACACCATCAGGTCCTGTGGCTTTGCTTGCATTGATGACCCTAAGTGTTTGCCTTAGTAGTCATCCAGCATCTCTTCCCCACTACCCAGTACCTGACTCACCTCCTCTCTGAATTTCACACAAAAAACCGTACTGTCAACTTCCACCATCTAATTCTGGGTTCAGTCCACACTCTTATTTTATTCTGTACCTCAAAAGTCATCCTGAAGATCACCATCTAATGTTATCTAGCTACACTATCCCCTGCAACCACCTTACAGTCTCTAATCTCCTTCAGATTGCATGTCCTACATAGCAGATCATCTACATAATCTACATCTCCCACCTATCTTATAAGCCACCCTGTGTCCTTTCTTCTTAAAATATCTATTCACCACTGACATTTCTATCATTTTTTTAAAATCTACAATAAGCTGTCCTTCCACTTTCCTCTCCTTGACCCCATACATACCCATCACCTCCTTATCATCTCTGTTCCCTTCTCCAACATCCCCCTGAAGGTCAGCTCTAATCACCAACCTTTCTTCTGTGGTGACACTCATGTAGACATTTTAATGTTTAATAATTCTCCTCCATTAATATGTAGGGTTTCAACTCTGGATTAGAGGTGAATCGAATCTTTAAGGATTCAGGTTAATTTTATTAAGCTGATTAAAATTTATAACATACACTTGTGCAAGGGGTTGTATGCAGATTTACACCATCTGAGTTGGAGACGTGTAACCGTCACGTGTTCAGTGATGACTTAATTCATCTAACGCACTATTTATCAAAATGAGTATATTTTAAAAACTAATTGACGTGCATAGACTGCAACTTTTGTACAACTTTTGTACTTTCGGCTACAACAGCCCATTCATTTTTTGGTCCTTTCTCCTCACCCTGCAACGCTTCGGCATGTCGTCTCTCCTCAAGTTTGTGTATTTCTTATCTGAGCCGGCCAAGGCTATAACCTTTTCTCCCTGCAGTGTAAGTATCTTGAATGTGTATGTATGTGTACCTCATTTGGGCCCTCTTACAGTTTATCCCATATGAGTTCTTGAAGAAGGCTATATGATTGATTATTCTTAGTATCTGATTAGTGAATATATATTTTTGTCTAAAAACATGCCTACAAATAACACCTCAGCAGTGTCACAGGCTGATTGCCTCCATACCAAGCTGCACTACATCAAGTAATTATGCTAAAAGAGCTCTGACCAAGTACTGACTGCTTAAGTTAACATACATTTTTCTAAATGTCTGTATAGTAAATCCCTTATTGATTGATCTTAGAAAGTATTCTAATATTGTGAAATACTGGATTTTCATGAGCTGTAAGACAAAATAATGAAAATAAAAAAATATTTACATGTAATGAATCTAAACTTTTCAAGAGTTTCACTTCTTAAATGAAATAATGTGATTAAATTAACTTCACAATATTCAGATTTTTGTCAAATACATCATCTTTCCAGTGCATTGTAAAAAGCAAAACTTAATATAACTTAACTTTGATTTAAACCCAAACTGAATCCTTGGAACGCCAGCATTTTTCCCATTGAAATACTTACTGAAAAAGTGTTTATTATTTCTACATTTACATTAATAAAAATTACTGTAACAGAAATGTGTATTTATAATTTGTTATTCAGACAAATATGATAAATTGAATATTTTTGCAAGCTACTGTATAAAGTAAAGAAAAATATTTACCCACTTGATATGGTCCATAAGACTAATCCAAAGCAAAATTAACTCTTTCTTTAAATTTCTGTAGGTGAAGAGTTTGTTCCCAGTCAAAGTGAGTGAATTATCTGCTGAACACCAGAAGATGAGCAACATGGCCAGCACTGAGTTTATGAAGCGTTCGTTCAAAGATGAAGGCCAGGAATACTTCAAGAAACTGGTGGTGGGTTTGGAACCACACACACACACATAAGGTTCCTTATTTTGAGTAACTCCAGTTTCTCCCTCCCACCAAAACATGACAGTCTGAAAGATGAACCTGCACTGTACCTTTGAAAAGAATCGCGACAGAGCAGTGTTTCTGTGTAGAGCAGAAAGAAAGAGTGTGTGTTTATTAAAAATCTTTGCCCGTCTTGCGGAACGCTTGCAAACCGCGTTACTCGTAATCCGAGGTTCCACTGTATATGAATAGTAATTCTAATATTCCAATATTTTAAGATACTGGAATTTAAAATTTAATGAGCTGTAAGCTGTAATCATCAAAATGAAAACAAATATTAAAATTTACCTGTAAATAATTTAGAATATAATCACAAAAGCAAATTAACTAAATTAACTAAATTAACTAACTCAATTTTTTTTTGCAGCACTGTATATATATATATATATATACGTGCGTGCGTTATAATCTAAACGTCTTTGAATATACTGTATTTTCAGGAGGCAGTAGATAAGCACTATGCTGAGCTAATTGCTCAGAACATGGAGGCATCAGATAAGAAGTGCCAGCAGATTCTGTCTGATCTCTATGAGAAGATGAATGAGCGTGTGCAGCGGGGGGAATATGCAAAGCCTGGAGGATATAATCTCTATTGCACACACAGACAGGATGTCATTACCCAGTACAACAGCCATCCCAACAAGGGAATCCAGGTAAAAACCACAGACATAAACAAATTTAGTCCAATTTAAACAGATATACACAAATGCACAAAGTTACATTGCTTTTTCTAGAAAATATTTTACTTAGCAAAAAAACAATAATTTGTGCGCCTTTTTATGTGACTGGTAGGTTAATTTAAGGACAGGATGTCAACAATAAAATTAGGACTATGATATTCAATTGTTGCATGCTCATCACTACAGTGTATTTACAAAAGGCAATTGGTTTACTGCACTGAAATGAATACTTCCCAATCAAAGCAACATTATTGTACCAAATAAGTCACCAATGAAATGTACTCCATGGATTGGACTTGTTTCTTCAGCTTGACCGAATTAAGATCTTGGGAATTTGGAGGCCATGTCATCACTGTAAACTAATTTTCTCTAATCATTCCTGCTAAATTTGCTCACTGTTAGTAGGGAATCCTATTCCAATGAATTAAAGTACTTGGTCTGCAACGATGTTTAGGTAGATGGTACTTCTCAAAGTAACAACCACATAAATGCCAGGTTTCCTAGTAGAACATTTCCCAGAAAATCACAAAGCCTTCGATGGAGTTCCTACTTCCCATAGTGTACCCTAGTGCCATCTCTTACACAAGTAATCAAGGGCACACATACAGGCATCTAAATGATGACAGTGTGCTCTATCAGGCCAGACCACTTTTCTTCCATTCCTCCATGGACCAGTTCTAATGCAATGATCTAATGCAGTTCTAACGGGTGAAAGTTTCAAAAGCAACTGTTCAAATTAAGTATGTGTGTGTTTGTATGTGTGTGTGTCTGTTTGAAGGCCGATTTGGTGTTGGAGAGGTTTTTAAGTGAGAAAAGTATGGAGGCAAAATTAATTCTCCAGACTGATGAACAACTGACTGAGAGTGAGAAAAAGGTTCAGGGTAAGATGAGAATAATCATATTATATATTGTGTTCATTCATTATTTTGAATAATGGGGAAACCCACTATAGATTACATATCTAAGAGATGAACATTAAAATAGGGTGACTATGTTCTATATTCCCAAATCATTTTTGGACAACCACTAAATAGTCGGGAAGAGTCTAACAGTTATTATATTCCCAGACTGTTTTTTCCACAGAAATTATGATAGTATTATAATATAAAAATTTATGAACAACACAAGAATGTAATAAAATTCATAAAACAAAAATGAAAAATCACCAAAATTAATTAACTAATTTAACATAACACATGTAAATTTCTTACCTTTTATTAATCAACATGTTTTCTCCTAATAATTTTTAGATTGGGAAAATGACATTGAGTTAACTTTGGCAGTTTAATAAAGTTTCAGTCATCTAACTAATTAGACTACCTGACCTCAGACTGCCTAACTAAAACACCTTTATTCATATTAACATTGTTTCTCATTAAATGCAATAATGCTGCAGTTTTGAATCAGATAATACGTATGCCCTAGATTTCTGCTTATTCACACATTTAAAACTGAAACAGTTAAATAGAACATTGTCTTTAATTGACTTGCCTTTTGCAATACCTTTTCTATTCTTTAATTTCATTACCCCTTCATTCTCCACCTTTGTTTCATGGTGATAATGTACAGAAGAGAAAGAGCAGGCAGCAGTGTTGGAGCAGCAGTGTAAAGCAGAACGGAACAGAAATCTGGAGATCACACAGCTGATGCAGGAGGAAAAAGAGCACCATAAGCAAAGGGTGCAACAGCTGGAGAAGAAGTTTGAAGAGGAGAAGCTTCAGCAGCAGCAGGAGCTAGAAAGAGCATTGGAGAGAAAACTAGCTGAACAAACAGAACTCCTAAAAAAAGGTTTTAATGAGAATGCCAAGATGCTAGAGATGGAAATTGAGCAACTTAAAAAAGAAAAGAAAAAAGAGTCTGGAAATATTTTTAAGGATTTCTTTATGCCTATCTTAGGCACTTTGTTTTCCAAAGTCCTTGGGGTTAAAACCGTGTAATAATTTCTAAAAAAATAAATAAATAAATAATTAATATCAGTTAAAGAATATGAAAAATTATAAAAATCAGGTAAGAAAAAATAACATGTAATGCTTTGTGATATGCAAGTATTTAGTCCACATTTTAATTCTGTAATCAATTCTGAGAATCTTCATGATTAAGTGTTTTACAGTGCAGTTAGAAGAAAGAAATGATGATGCCATAAGCAACTGTTAAATATGTATTTTTATGTGGGCAGTTCTTTATGTAAAATTACACTTTGAGGTCATTTTCCACTTATCGTCTTATCTCCAAATATAACATAGCGCTGTAACAATTATTTTAGTTTGCCACAGTCACACATGAACTGAGTGAAATGCAGTATAACTATAATATGTCGTTAACTTTTTATAATTCCTATACCATAACTGAAAATACTTTGACATGTTGGATTTATTGCTTTTATTATTAACTTTGGGGGTTATAGTTGACAATTCACATCTGGCTGTTTCATTACGTCTCTATGACAGCACTTTTTAACAGTTTGTTCAATTTGTTACTTATAGACTTAAGAGCCCTGGTAAAGTCAAAATAAAAAAGACGGATTAAAAATATTGCGTTGTAGTCACAATTTCTTTATGAACATACAGTAATTATGTTTGAGAAGGTGCATTTTTTTGGGGGGGGGGCATACCGTACACAGGGGCGCTGTAAAGGGGGGGTAAACGATGACGATTCTCGGGGCCCATGACTG
>JAQMYG010000018.1:12103301-12118305 GCA_030014215.1 Clariallabes teugelsi
CAGAGACATTTCATTCATCATTCATTCATCTCATTATTACCTATACACATTTTTCTCACACATACACACTTCCAAATGTTTTCTTTTCTAACAAAATCTTTTACATTTTTTTGAAGCTGCTTTGAGACAGTGACCATTGTTAAAAGCGCTATATAAATAAAATTGAATTGAATTGAACGCTGGCAGACACCATTTAAAAAATACATCGGTATATTTGGATCAGATTGCGATAGCATATACTGTAATATATGATAATGAATAGTTATATAAAGATATTTTAACAGCATATGGGCGTTACCAAAGATGAAAAATTATTTCGCAATGATCATATGACAGGGCTCCGTGAGGATTTAGCGTAAGGCGACCACATTGACTTTCCACACGCTAACACACATTGTATAACTATTTGTATAACACACGTTGTGTGGAACCAACCGCCCTCTTCCCCCACCGCTGCTGCTCCATTCACTCCCTCAGGTCCACAATACTGATTTGCCCACGCAAGCAGTACTCCGTCACTGGCCATGGGATTCCACGTGAGGCCTAGGTCTGCCTTATATAAAGAGACTGACGGTGCTTTTATCCAATAGCCACGTTAGAATCCTTGTGCCCGCCTACTTTCATTGGAAACGTAATTTTATGAGCGAAGCTGATTGGTCGGTGAGAGACTTGGCTGGTGGAGTTTGAATTGAGGTCATCGCTGGCGCTGAAGATTCAGGGCAACAGTGAAGGGAAAGAGTGAACGTAAGCGAGTGCAGTGTGTCAGGCGGCACTGGAGGCTGAACCGAGAAGCCAGGAATTGCCCATTACTGTAAAGAAGTTCGCCTTGGGGAATCTTTAAAGAAAAAAAGGGACAGTTGGGTTGACAGGTAGGCTGTTTTTTTTTTTTGCTGCACTGTTTTTGGAGTGTTATGAGTTCTTGTATAACACAGGCATTTAATTGACCGCAATGTGTAATGCAAGTTGGACTAGAACATTTCCTTGTAAGGGCACAATTCTCGCAACCTATTTCTCCTTACAATAAAAAATCCATTTGCTTTCCAGTTACTGCTCACATCACATTATACCCAGAGATAGCAATGAGAAATATGCGTAACTCTTACGAGCGTGTCTTTAACCCACATTGTTTAAACACGCGCGTTGCATAACTGTGTCACGGACTGGGTCAGCCCTGGTCACGGTTTAATAATGTCCAGAAATAAAAAGAATGGTAGGAAAGCTCTATGGGCGGTTGCATTCAATGTCTTATTAAAATATGATGTAAAATAGATCACTTATATGGATCCATTGTTTAACTCAGTTTTGTCGCATGATGTGTTTTATCCTTCAAAATCGACTAAGCACTGAGCAATTTTTCAGAGCAACTAAAGCCAAGTGGAAAACTCTAGAAAAATCTTCCCAGTTTGTGATCTTAACTTAAGTGAGTTAAACATCTTCGTGCCACCACCTCTTGCGGGTTCATTATCTGATGGGATGTAAGATCAAAGATTTTACCACCCATGCCCTGTCTGGACAGAGTAATCCAGGAAACTTTACTGTAAAAGCACCCATTACTTCCTTAATGCTCTTACTTTTTTTTTTTTTTTTTTTTTTGCACATTTTGAAGTTTATATGGACTTTTTTAGAACCTTGAAAGTTTAAGGAAAACTGTTTTGATTATGGTTGTCATGGTCACCTTGCATCTCCATGGGTGAGTGTTCAAATCTCCTCTCTGGTCTGTGTGCATGGAATTTTAATTTCCTTCCTGTGCATGGTTGGTTTCCTCTGGGTATTCTGGTTTCCAAAGACAGAAGGCTGATTTTCCATTTCCGAATTGCCCATAATGAATGAATGGGTGTGAGTGTTCTGTGCATGCCCTGCAGTTGACTGGTGCCTAAACCGGGGTCTGCCCTGTGCCACAGGTTCCCTGTGATAGGCACAAGCCCCCTGACCCTACACAGGACAAGTGTTATGGAAAATGGGTGGATGGAAACTTGATTTACAACATCATATAATGTCCTGGAATGTAATAATTAGGTTAGAAAACTAGCTTAATATTTTTGCAGGAAACCAGCCCCAGGATTTGGTATTAATAGTTTAGTAATATGGGTCTGTAATTATTGTACTTAATTTGAATAAATGCTAAAATAATGAGTTTAGTTAATTTAATAATTCAACTTAAGTATCTACTTACTTTTGGGCACAGTTAAAGTGGATGTCATCCAGAGACAGAAATACACACTGGATGGGACACCAGTTGATTGCAGGACACCGCTTACATACAAATGAATTGTTGGAAACCAACATGGACACAGTCCTCATTCCACACAAACATGAATACTGTCTATGAATACTGTCATCTGCGTGACATTAGTCTGTGGGACATGAGCTGCAAACAATCAAAAACAAACAGTTAAACATTCAGTAGCCTAATTGGGGGTCTCTGGTGCCAACTCCAAAAACATTGGCCTTAGAAAAGAGTCACTGCAAATCAATACAATACAATCATGTTACTGTATCCATCCAAAAATTGCAGTTTCAGCAGAAGTTAGATGACTGTACAATCAGGAAACAAAGAGCCAGGAGAGTTCCATAGTCTAAACAAAAATTTGACACAGCAGGCTTTTATACTGATATCTATGTACAAGAGGACACAAGCTTCACCATATGAACACATAGTTAATGCCCAAGGCAGGAACAGGAGAAAGACATAAACAAGAACAAAACATCATGACTCAAGAACAGACTTTACATCATGGGTAATCATGTGTGAACAAAGACATTTAATGGAACTAATCTTAGATAAATAAATAATTTAGCTATAAAAACATAGTAGTCAGTCATGGAAAATATGACTGATCACCTTAATCCTGTGATGAAACATTGTTTATAGTGACATGAGTAGTCTCTTTCAGGATGGCCTGCCAACATCCTTTAGGCACAACAGCTCAGTGAATGGTTTGAAGAAGATGACAATATTTAAAATCTCATGCTGTTTGGTTCATATTCACTACATTTCTGGAAGATTTTGAATTAGCAGTTCTCACCAGCACCACAAAGCTACATTTAAGGGGATTTTTTTTAAAAGCTTGAGTTTATCTGCCAAGACAGTTTTAAAGTGCATTGAAGCTCATCATCTGGCTTGTGGTGGGCCAACACCTTAGTAAAACACTTTTAGTGTGATTTGTCCTCACCACTATGAGCATCAACCCACTTAGCAAGCAAGCTAGCCAGCCAGGGTTAACTTGCAACAAAACTAGCTATGTATGGGTGTTTAACACTGTATGTTAAATAAGTAAATTCATGTATAATAGCTAGCATGACAAAAATAGTGTTGTTAAAGTATTTGTTTGGTTTCTTTGAATTATATTTCTAGACTTTTAATTTCAGCCTCAGATACCTTATAGTTGGGCCACAGAGTGTCTGATATCTTTATTGCATGTTTTTCTAGTTTGCAATATTACCAGGATGTCCATTTTACCAATACATTTTATTAGCGCCAACAGCAAATAACAGCACAAATACTAATGCCAACAAACATTCTCTCAATTTTTCTTTTCTTGTGAACCTACAGTATGTGGTTCTTGGATACTGGCCATGAATGGCCAGACCCACAAAATTACCAGATGTGCAAGCAAATACCAGCTGTCTGGCTTTCAGTACTACCTGTACATCCTACTGTACCTGACACCTTTTACCTATCCAGTTAGAAATGATAATCTGTCACGCAGGCCTACTAGTGGCCAAGCTACACTTTTTAGATCCCAGGACAGTCCAAAAGCAAGACAAAATAATGACAATCACTGCATCAGGATAAGTAAGGTATAATGTGATGCATGTGTTTGCAAGTTAATTATTAAACCTGACCTAGTCCTAGATGATGTGCGCCAAATACTTTAATCTGGCTTTAACTGGTGTGCCTTTTATTAATTTTAAAAAAGTAAGTTAATAAAGTAAAGTAATTTAGCATTTATTACCTGCTAATATTCCTAGTGTGGAAAGATACTGGAAAATCAAAATGTGCTGTTTTGAGGTGATGAGGAAAACTGTTTCTTTAAAAACAAATATTTATATGCTGTAGTGCTTTCTTTTTAAAATTAAATGTATGTAAATGAAGGAATTAAGAAGCAGAAATGCATTTAAGTACAGTACATGGAAACTGGTGGGCGATTTAGACATCTGGTGTTGAGGATGCAGGGATTCATTTTTAAATATTTAATCATATTAATATTTTGGATGTTTTTTGCTTAAATGCTCATGTACTACATAAATACCTCAATCTATCATCATACTTGTATTCCACTCTATTTCTAGCCACTGTAATATTGTTCTTTGAAGGTTTTATTCATTTATCCATCTCCTATAACTTATTTATCCTGAGGCACAAATATTCTTCTTGTTGTTGTTGTTAATAAAGAGCCTACAGCTCATTTCAAGTACCATATCTCATTTTGTGGTTTTCTGCACTCATGTAGATTGATGGATGGATTCAGTTTCACCGGAGGGATAACTACATGCAAATGCCCACTAGAGTAGATTAGGAGGCAGCACTGAAGTGGCTGCTGTGTTATTGCATACCAGAGTGCTAGGCGTGGAGGAAAGGCTGATGACGCACATCGTGAGGGAAATGCTCTTTTTTGCTTCAAGGGAGGCGTACTGGCCATGAGTCACACACACTCACTACTTTTATATTACCCAAATAGTACACTTTCAGAATACTGTACAGTTCATCATCACTGTTCATCACAAGACTGTGACAAATTGTAACAGAACAGTACTATGTGACCAATATATGCCTGGGCAACAAGACAGTATAAAATCTATAATTCATATCATAATGTGTCACTTTTCTTTTTAGATATGCTTTAAAATTGAATACAGATTCAAACTGATTGCAAGCAACTGATCTATATTAAAATACTGTAACAATGCAATGAACTGTAATGAAAAATTGCTGTGACGAAAGCGAAAGTGTTCACGCAATTGTTCCCTTTTGTCAGAATCAGCAGCACAGCATTTGCTGCACCAAGCCATTAGAAATCAAAATTTTCAATTACACTTCAGCTTGAAAAAGAAGACATTGAAAAGCTTGGAACAAAAGCATTGTGTAAAATCTAAAGAAATCATTTAACCCAAAGTCAGTTACATTCTCCAAGATTCTGAGAACTACAGCGGAGTCTCTGAGTCATGATGCAAAGCCAAGACACCTTTTCCATCAATGTTTACTTTATAGTGTTAAACTGCAAAATGTTAGAAGCTGAGAAAAATAAAAGGTCTTAGTTATACAAAATAACTAATGCTATCATTAATATTTTAACAACTACCAAACTGAATTTAAAAATAATTATACATTAACTCCCATGAAAAGGAGAATTTGAAGTGCTAGAATAGTACTAAAACACTAAATGCAGTCAATGTGGAAAATAATAAAGCACAAAAATAAATTAAGGCTCAAGATCAAAAGTCACTCATCAAATTAGCACACCAAGGAGATCAGCAAAAAATAAATATCTTTCTTGGGTTACAATTGTTATACCCTGGAAATGAGAAAATCTATAATTTTCCTTCTTTTTAATACGAACATAAACAGCTGATCTTAAATAATCTGGTCATATTAAAAAACTAATTGCTTAAAAGATTAATCAAAATTAGCCTCACACCCTTCCTGTGGTGGAGTTTGGCATGTTCTTCTTGTCTTTCCCTGCTCTCTCTGGTTTCCCTGTGTGTGTGTTAGAGGGAGATTTTCTGTGCCAGAATAGTGTCCTGTCCTGGGTGTGTTTTTGAAATTGCTAAGGGTTCACTGTAACCATGAGGATGAAGTGCTTACTAAAAACGAAAGCCCGAAATGAAAAAGTGAAAGCCCTAAAGTTGTTCATGTAGGTTTTTAAAAAAAAAAAATGAATGAGAATACCAATGAAAAAATAGTACACGTGAATATGAAATGCTGCAAATACAACATCTGGAAACATGCTAGAGTTCCACTACTTCAAGAACCATTCATTTTATGGCCTATGGTAAGTACATCAATTAAAATTCCATCCTAGAAAGAATTTGGTAAAAGAGAACACCCTCAAAATTGTATAATACTTTTATTCTACATTGATTGTATTGATTTTAATGTGAATCAAAACTGTCATGTCCTGATAATATATATATAAAAAAAAAAAAAAGTAATTGTAACTTTTCCTTTTTTCATCCTAAAAAATAATATATATTTAATTAAATACATTGTGTATTAATAAGTCAAAGGTTGAAGGGGCAAATTCAAGAGAAGAATTAATGTGCCTGTCTCTAGGTTGAATGAATAGCTTGTTGGGCCAAGTGGCTGCACACACATGCATTGACGTAAAAGGAAATTGGTCAGCTGCTTCTGTCTCAGCAGTCACACCCCCAGTGACCTCCTTTTCCAGCATCAACCTATGTGACCGATCAAGATCGTTTAAATTAAACGTTAAGACAAAGACCAGTGCATGTTACAGATTTGAACTGTTTAAACTATTATTGCCAATTTTATCAGACAACTTGTAACAAATTCAGCTGTAGAAGACCTTGAGGATGGTAATGTCATATATATATATATTGCTGGTTGCTGGGTGCTAGACAAATAGCTCTGAGGTTGCACTCTTAGCTGAAAGGGGCCACATCATGATAATTAGCATTTAAATAAAAATGGAAAAAATCTTACAGTTGACCAAGTGATTGGGGGTTTGGTTTCAAATGAAGGTTATCTGGACATTTACAGTATGTTTGTAGATAACTTCTTGTATGGGCAAGCAGTACTGGTTTATACTTGTCTTTTAACTGCTATCTGACAAACCATGCTATGTTCATTTCAGTGCAACTAAATATGTTTTGATTGCTGACTTTTCCATCATTTTGATTTTCCATTTACTAACCAGATATTTCACCCCTTGACCTCTGTGGAACAGATTTTGTCATCTCTAATCATAAAGCTGTACTGGTTGATTTGCTTATTACTTTATTACCCAGCACCTTAACAATTAACCCTACTGCCTTATGCTTAAACAGGCTTGAGAAGGTTAGAATCCTGAGGCTTAGCTTGTGCCATATAATTATTTAATCATTCCTGCAGGCTCCCACTGCCATGATGTCCAGTGATGTTTGCCCTTTCTGTATTACCAAACTTGGCATACTTCACACATTTTTCACAGGACCACCACAATTTGAAAAAAAAAGTCAAATATAAATATCATTTAAAGTCATTTAGTGGTTTTTGGTCATGGTGAAGCATGGTGTAATGAAATTTCTTGCCTAAAAATATTAAATAGGCCTAATCTGTAATCTAACCAAATCTGTAGCTGAGCAGCTTAGTTGACCCATTACTCGTTATCAATTTCATTCTATACTTTTATTCTTTTGCAGAAAAGTTATTTAGTAAAGTTCATTCAGGGCTTACTGTACTGCTTTCCATGTGGATACTGTGCCTACTTCTCTAATTAAAATCCCTTCTTTTACAATGCCCGCTCACAACGAATGCTCCTTAGTTTTGGTGCTGTTCCCCCCAACTTGAAACTGGATGCAATCCAGGATTTAAAAAGCCGGCGCTTGACCTAGAGGAGATCAGTAATTATAGACTTATTTCCAACCAGCCTTTTCTAGGCAAGCTACACAGACAAGCATGTCGTGGCAGCTTAGCATAAAGAACACTGGCTTCAGCCACTCGGTTTGAAAAGTTTTTTAAGAGTCCTAATTCTGAAACTATTCTTGTCAGGGTTTCAATCTACTTGTTGGTTATGGTTAATCCAGAATTTCTGAATATATTTAGCCAAACTGCTTCTTCTGAAGAAGTATGCCACAACATACAGTACTCCTGCACTAAACTCACAAAAATGGCTGTGCATGTGGGTACTGTGCTCTTCTGGGTCTGATTTCTTTTTTCATATTTCTCACAGACATCAGTTGGTTATAACTGTAGCATTAAGGTCAGGCTTTTCTTGACCTTGTCTGCTAGCTTTCCCCAAAGCTCAGTTAATTAAAGACAATCTACCTTGTCAATATCATCAGAGTACATGAGGCCTGAAGTTCCATTCATATTCTAATAATGTGCAGATTCAAATACACTTTAAATCCTTTTGTGGATGACTTGACAGACCTCAAGACTTGGATGAATAGAAGCTTCCAAGGCCATATTGATTGCAGCCAACTATTAGAAAAAGCTCCAGACGGATTATTGACTTACACATTCTCATTAAAACACTGCTACTAATGAGTGCTTGGTGATATGGCCTCATAAAACCTCAGCTCTGTTGATATGCAATAGCTAATGATGTCAAAGTGTGTCAGAGCAACAATTTTGTAACCATTGGGATCTGTAGCAAAAATTACAAAGGTTTTAACTTGACTTAACATTTCCTCTTGGAGTCCATGCTTGCACCCTTCTTCTGCATTTTTAAACCCTAAAATATAAACCAACCTTGCATATAGGTGACTCCATGTGCATTTATTTTGCAGCTGTAAGACAAAACTAAGAAAATTAAAATGAGGTAGAGTTTAAGGTTTAATGTTTATTGTCTCAGAGGTGCATCCATGGTTTACCCTCAGGATTTAGAATCGTTGAGGTTGTGCTACTGTATGAATACACCTAAGGGGCAACCATGGGTGCAGTTTCTGTGAATGTCCACTGGGGGCTTCAAAAGCAAGTCAATCCTCAAGGACCCATGCTAAAATGGAAAACTTTAAAGTAGCCTGTCCTGGGGAAAAAGTCAATTCACTAAACTGGAAAGGATGCAGGGTGTGAAAGACTCATTTACTTCGAGTAGTTAATTATTAATTAAGTAGTGGTCACACCAGACTGGACTTTTGCCATGCCTACATTATGTAAGAAACACCACACTGTTGCTGCTTGCGTCGAGACAGTATATTTGATCAGATAGTATACTGCGACAAAAATCAGAATGCCTATTTAAAAACTTACAAATGTTGCCAATGTTGCCAAAAAGACTAAATACTTGATACATACTTAAATAATCTTGACTACACACAAACTTGTAATATTCTTTCATGTTATTAGTTATAATCTGAGTTGGCTTCTTGTTGTACATATACACGAGGGGCATTCAAGTCAAACCAGTAAATTTCTTGCGACATAAGGCATAAAAAAAGATATGACATTTTCAGAAGACTTTAAGCGAGGTACAGTAATAAGCCCCAGTAAAATATTTGAATGATGCAGATGTTTTAAAGCCTTAAATCCACGAATGACAATCCATCAACATTCAGCGAGTGGGACGTCTGACCGTGAAAATCGAAAGATAACTTGCTGCCAATTTGTGAAATAGTAGAATTTGTCTGTAGGAACTGTACACACAGTCATTCATAAACACCACTTGCACAATAAAGGAACTCAGCTGGGAGTTACTGCCACGTCTTCGTACAGTTCTGACCTCACTTTAGGACATTTCCACATGTTTGGACCATTAAAGGAGTTTTTGGAAGGCAGGTATTTCATAAGTGAAGCTGAGAAAACCTTCATGAGTGCGCACATATGTACTGTTTACTATAACACTGTGTCCACGTGTGTGTGTAAAGCATTTTTTTATTTTGTGCGTGCGTGTGTGTGAAAGTCGTCCTACACAGTAGCCTCCTTCCTTCTCCTCTCCTCTCATTGGTTCTGTCAGCAAGCTGGTGTGTGTGTGTGTCCTCGCGCGCGTGTGAGTCTCTATTCGGTAAAATGTTGTGTGTGTGAGTATGTGAAAATCATCCTACACAATAGCTCCCTTCTTTTCTCCTCTCTCTGGTCTCAAGCACTACAGCCATGATTGTTTTCATAGGTAAAGTGCAGGTTTATTTGTTTTATTTTTACTTTTATATTTGTGTTAATTATTTTTATATGAATATTTTTGGATTGGGAACAAATCTTCAGAGTTTCCATAATTTCTTATTGGGAAATTCACTTTGATATAAGAGTTTTTTGATATACATGCACGCTTCCGGAATGAATTATGCTTGCAATCCAAGGTTCAACTGTAAAGGAAGTTCTTACACTTATAAATGTGTTTTGTTGTTCTGCACAATCAAAAGTCCCCATTTGACTTGAACATCCCATGTATATTACGTCCAATACGTGAATATTCTTAAATGTGTTAACTGTGTGACACTCATACGATTTTTAATAACTAATCCTGCTTAATAAACAACATGGACTCTACTGGTGCTTACCTACCATCCCAATAATAAGTCACTAGTACTATACTGAAATTTTTTTATTCCATTTTTTATTATTCAAGATGATTCTTTATCCATCCATCTTCAACCGCTTATCCAAAGTCGGGTCGCAGGGCAAGATGATCCTGAGAAATTTAAATCTTTCTTTTAAGGGTAAACTTATACCCTATACATATGACAATAATATAAAAGGGCTGCAGTTAGAACTGATTTAAATAGCCCCTTAACAGAAAACCCCCTGCATTCAACGGATCCAGATGTGGCACTTGCAAAGACCGTAACCTTGGTATTAATTTTACAGCACCAACATCCTCATTAATTATCAATGTTTTGTTTGTTGAAATGTGGCTAGCTCTACATTGGAGGAACCAAAAATAGATTAGCTGTTTGTTTTGTAGAACAGTTAAGCTCACTGGAGATTTTACTTTGCCAGTAACACGGCACTTTCATTCAAGCTGCCAAATGTGTGACATCAATGTTAGTATTCTGACCATCTGCTATGGCAACAGTGATATAAGAAAACAAAGAGAAAAGGAACTCCTATAAATCCTAGGAGCTATGGAACCTCTGGAAGGAATGTTTTTTCTTAGCACTCTGTAGATAATCTCACAGGGTAGAATGAATGGACCAATTCCTTGAAAAAATGGCTTACTCTATCATGTCAAGTGTAGGGTTGCTGGTGGATAAATTAGTAATTTGGGGGTGAACAATATTTCATTAATTAGTTAACCCATTAGGCAAGGAATTTTTTTCCCAGATTCATTTACAAATTCTTATGTGTTCTTGATTCTGTAAAAACATGAATTATATGATAATGCATGATAATTAATCTACCTAGTAAAAGAGTTTTCATGACATGGAGACCATTTATTGCAGTTGAGGATGGGCCCATATGGTTGGCTTA
Source organism: Clariallabes teugelsi (assembly GCA_030014215.1). Taxonomy (NCBI): domain Eukaryota; kingdom Metazoa; phylum Chordata; class Actinopteri; order Siluriformes; family Clariidae; genus Clariallabes; species Clariallabes teugelsi. The sequence continues at coordinate 12,114,370 of JAQMYG010000018.1, forward strand.
TAGATACATGTGACTACTGAGGATGGTTCCACATTGGACTGCATTTGATACAAATAGGTTTGGTATGATGGCTTATGACTTCAGAAGCTGTGATAGTTTTGGGACTGAAAACTGATTTGTCCCCAAGTCTCTATCAGTAAACATGGTAAATAAAAGACATTTTCTATTATAATGATATAATTTACTGTACATTAAATGTACTTTATTAATCAGAAGGGGGAATTATAATTTTTGCATATCCCAGTTAGGAAGCTGGGGTCAGAGCGCAGGGTCTGCCAGGATACAGTGCCTCTAGAGCAGATAGGTTTACGGACCTTGCTCAAGGGCTCAACAGTATCGACTTGGCGGTGCTTGGGCTCAAACCCCCGCCCTTCCATTTAGAAATCCAGTAACCTACATCCTTAACTGTTTAAGCCACCCTTGCCCCAAGAGTTGCACATTTAACCATATACTGTAGCACACAGTTATAAACCGGTTTTATTTTGTTTATACTATCCAATATCACCACAATAACAATGGGTCTGGTTTTTCAATCAATCAAGTCAATATATTCTTAACATTTTGAAGTTTATATCTGGAGTATGTTTGTCTATAAAGCTGCTTTGTTACAGTGCTCATACTTAAAAGCGCTATGTAAATGAAGTAAATGAACTAGTTGCAGCAGTAGAATTGCTTGCCAAAGTTTCTTTTTCATGTCAAATATCATGTTCTGGCAGATACATATAAGTGGTTTCTTTGATAAGTAATAAAGGGTAGTAGGAAGGGGGTTTCATTTGGGGGCAAACAGACCAAAGTAAAACAGACCAAAGTAAAATCCTTATCACTAGGGTTTATTGCCTATTTCAACAAAGATATACTGTAACTGCTCTACTGCGTACCAGCTCAATGTCAACAGACTACTTTTAAGAAATATTCAAGATAGGAATATACACAAGATTTACAATCGCCCTATCAGGTAAAGTGGCATGGCAAATGCTTAGCTTATGACTTCTTGAGCTAATTGTCATATATTTGGCCAGATTGGTTCCATCTGTTTAGTTGTTTATCCCTCAAGTGCATTTACATTTTTGTCTCTCTTTCTGGACAGACGCACAGTGAGTGTGCATGGTGTGTGTGTGAGGGTGGGCATGTCTGTTTATGCCCTACTGTCTTGTCTTGTAAGATGAAGCAATTATTTATAGTCTTCTTAATTGTATAACATTTTTAAGCTTCATGAGTTTTATAATAGTTGTCTATTTTGGAGCTGCAACAACTAATCAATAAAGCCAACTGAAAATAATGATAAAAGTAAGTAAGTGGTGAATTTCATCAGTTAGTTGGACTGTGATGGGAGGCATGCTGGGTTGAACTCCATCATATCACTTACACTAAACATTTAATGGAAATGCTGGACCACTAACAGGAAAAATCTACTCAGTGTATTGAAGCTCTTTATATTACACTATCCTGGCCACCTAATATAAGTAGTGTTTTCCTGTGATTATTATATATTTATGAATATTTTGATTTGCAGTAAATCTTTTCTAGGACTGTGAGAAATAGTGGAAGGGTCGTGTTGAACCATGATTATCATCTTCTATATCGCTTCTATATCGTATTCAGGGGGGCGGGGCCTGGAGCCTATCCCAGGAGACTTCCCAGGGCACGAGGCGGGATACACCCTGGACAGTGTGCCAGGGTGCCAATCCATCGCAGGGCACACAGACATACACACATTCACACGCCCATTCACACACTATGGGCAATTTTTGGGAACGCCAATTAGCCTAACCTGCTTGTCTTTGGACTGTGGGAGGAAACCGGAGTACCCGGAGGAAACCCACCAAGCACGGGGAGAACATGCAAACTCCATTCACACACGGACGGGAATCAAGATTCTTTTGAGTTGTACAATCTTATTCTGTTTAAATGCTGCAATGAACATTTATGGCATATGGTAAATATCTTTCATACCCTTCTTTCAGAAAACCTTGTACAACTGTCCAAAATGTCAGTAGTTCCCATGACAGCTCACTGGGATTAATAAGGAACATGCTCTCAATGATTAGAAGGCCTTTTTCTTTTCATTGTTGAATTAAAGCTGAATTAAACTTCATTTACATTTGGTGTTCATGGGAACTCTTAAAAAAAAAAAACAGACTTATAGCTAAAACTTTCATGGTGGCCTGAAGTTTGAAAATAAAGGATGTACTGGTGAGTTCAGCAACACCAAAAGGGCCTGGAAGACCACAGAAAACAACTAAAATGGATAATTGTAGAATTAGTTCCTTGGTGAAGAAAAACCTTTTGCAACATATTGTCAAGTCAAAAACACTCTTGAAATAGGCGTATCATAAATGTAAATACAGAGGTTTTATTTCACTGGTAACACTTTACAGCGGAAATGCCAGATTCGAATTTACTAAACAAGAGTTTTTAGGTGGACTACACAAGGACAAACTTTACCAGAATAATGGGAAGATAAAAATATGAAGAAGGAAAAGAAGGGCTCTTGATCCAAAGCATACCACATCATCTGTCAAACATGGTGGAGGCTTTGGTATGGCACAGGCATATTTAGCTGCAAAAGGAATCTGATCGCTAATAGGCCCAAACCATAGTGCAGAAGCAACCAAAGGGCTTTTTAAGACAAAGTAATGTAATGTTTTTTAAATGGCAGTTAACACAATTCATCATGTTTTTCACTTGGTTAGACTGAAGGCAGAAAGACCCACAAACAAACAAGTGAAGCCAGCTACAGTGAGAACTTGCATCTCAAAGGAAGAAACTAAACATTTGGTGTTGTCCATGTATTCTAAGCTACAGGCAGTCATTAACTGCAAAGAAGTCCAGTTAAGTAAAATATTCCTCATATGTACAACCATGTTAGTTAATGGACCTTTGTAAAAATATGGCCGCAACTGAAGTTCTGCACTTTAATTACATCCTGGTTGCTTAATTTCAAATCTGTTGTGGTGGTATACAAAGGCAAAATTATAAAAATAATCTGTCACTGTTTGTACACGTTGGCCAGCCATAGCATTTAACATCACCTGCCTAACATAGTGTAGGTCCCCCTTGTGCTGTCAAAACAGCTCGGAATCATCAAGACACCGCCTCCACAAGGTGTGATGTGGTATCTGGCACCAGCTCCCTCAAGTCCCGCAGGTTACAAGGTAGTGCCTCCAAGGATCCAACGTGTCTATCCATCGCATTCCACAGCATATTGATCAGATTGAGATCGGTGGAATTTGGAAGCCAAGTCAACACCTTGAGTGCTATCCTTTTGAAAGAGGCCACTGCCATTAAGGAATGCTGTTTTCATGGAGGGATTTACTTGTCTGCAACAATGTTTGGATAGGTGTTAGATGTCTTCTTAACATCTACATGACTGCGAGGACTCAAAGTTTTGCAGCAGAACATTGACAGAGTTCTGTTGTATTTCATGGTGCTCAGGAACAAAGCCTATAAGTTTTTTATACCACAGCATTTACATACAGTTATGCATTTAACAGCTCATTTTAAAGAGACTGGTGCATCAATTGCAACATGTAAGTTAAGACATATAAAAAAAATATCAAATGTATATCTTTGTTGATATGGTAAGAAGTACGATTAAGCGAGAGAAAATAGAAGAAACATCTAGGCTAGAGATAAAATAATTGTTTATCAGTACAGTGAGAAGTAAGAACAGGAACAAGCATTAGCACAGTGGTTCTCAACCTGCGGCCCGTCACAAATGCAAATGCGGCCCGCGATGCTGACCACGTAAAAAATAAAAATAATAAAAATAAATGGTTTTACAATTCATTAAAAAAAAATTTTTTTTAATAAATGTATTAAACAAACTTTGAACTATATTTTTGTCACATAAAATCAATTTGGTGATCATGTTTTCATATATGCGCAGAACTGACGCAACTATGAACTGATGCAATTACACAGTTAACGCGCACA
>JAQMYG010000018.1:12126024-12140001 GCA_030014215.1 Clariallabes teugelsi
ATCGGCCGATACCCTGAGCCCAAGTATCGGAATCGGTATCGGGAGGGGAAAAATGGTATCGGAACATCTCTACTGTCTAGCCTTCAAGACTCTTAGTTTGTATGTACTTATGAAAAAAGCAGGTACTTTTTTCCTATTTAAAGAATATTCATGGAAGAAATGTAAATTTAAAAAAGTGTATTTGTTATGAATATAAGCAATAGTATTCCTGTAGTATAAAAATTTTTCAATAAGCTTCTGAATGTGAAGTCCTGCTACATTCTCATTTCTGCTAATAAACTCAATTACTGTTATGAATTTTTTTTTAAAAATAGTTTGTGGGGATCTTCATAAGAGTTCTACATTTAACCAAGTACAACATAGAACTCTACCATTTACTTGGTGCATTACTTTATTTTGTCCGTATATTTAGCTCATCTTCTTTGGCTATTCTATTTGTAAACATGCTTTCTATTCCAAGCTCCTTTGGGAGCTATTTATAAAGTCTCTGTTTAATCTTACCAGTACCTTAATGTCAACTGCACCTGGACAGGTGCTTTATTTAGTTCTCACAGCTCTAAGCTCATAGGACAAAGCAGTGGCCTGGATACATGCATATTTATACATGCCCTAATCTGTACTGATCTATCTTTGAGGAGGCTAGATGTCACCTGCACCTGGATGGTCACTCTTACTACTTACTGCACTAAGCTGATTGAGAGCTGAAAAAGAAACAGAGAGAACAGAGAGAGTTTTTGAAATACAGTTTTCTTCCATAGTCAAAAGTATTGGAATGGGAAGGTCAGTTCTTTTGTTTTTGCTATGAAAGAAAAATTAACCTTCATTTTCTGATTTTTTGAAGTTTAATTAAGAGGGGAAATTGGGACTAGGAATCCAATATGGCGTGCCCTGAAAAAGAAAGAAGCCACAACCAGACATCGAACAAGTAGGCCAACAGTTGCAAAGACTTCAGCAACAGCTTCCACAGGGCAGGGGTGAAGGTATCATACAACTAGATGCAAATCTTTCATCATCTGTAATCAGAAAGCCAGAGTTGATAAAGGTAAAGAAATAGACATGAGGCATAAAAAAATTCTGGAACCAAGATTAACTTCTGCCAATGTTATGAAACATTCACTGTTCGGAAAAAAAAAAAGAATATGCTCATCTCATTTGCCAAAACCTTTGGAGGTAGTGTCATGGCTTGGACGTGGGCTTAGCTGCTCCGGGAATGGGCTCACTATTTTTACTAATGATTAGAGGGTATCCTGGGTGCTAGCATTACCTGCAAATGGAGTGTGCAGTCCACTTGTTGCCGTTCCTCATTTTTCGGCAGGCTTTACAATTTCATTTACATTTATAGGCATTAGGCAGACGCTCCAATCCAGAGCGACTTACAAAAGTGCTACAAAGTTTCCGTCATTGGATAGATCCTTACCCTGGGTTACTAGTTTACTAACTAAGTACTGTCAGCAAAGTCTGTTAGGAAGGTTATTATTATTATTATTATTATTGGGGAGATTAACTCAAATATTGGAGAAACCGATTAAAGATTTATTAATTAAAGATTGCCAGTGACTCAGCTGTACAGTCTTATGTGTCTCATGCTCCCTGAACCACTTTTTCACAATTTAACCTCGATGAATCTTGGCTTTGTCATCTTGGAATATATCCGTGCCACCAGTTAAGAAAAAAAAATCCATGTATGGAAAAAATCTGGTCATTCAGGATATTCAGGTAGTCAGCTGACCTCAGTTCTTTACTTCTGCCTGTCGTACGCACAGTTGCTGTAGGCACATTGCAGTCTGAACCGGGGTTTCAGTAGCTGTGGACGTACCAGTTTTCGCTACTGTTACAATGCCTGTGACATGCTCACAGAACGACATAAAAGTTGATTATGACACTGCCAATGCAGAAGTTGACACACATTTAAGCTGGAGTTATAACGACTGATTTTTTTTTTTTTACCACTCCACAGATTTTATGTTAACAAACGATGATTTTGGCAAGTTAGACAAACAGAAAAACTGAAACAGAAAGATTATTTCACTTATAATTAAAATATATATAAATTATGAAAAGATTCATAAAAAATATAAAAATAAAGTTTGTTTGTATACCTGGGGTATTATGTTCTAAATTATATAACATATCTCGATGTAAGGAAATGAAAGCTGACAATCTGATCCATCATCTAATATTCATTTTTTTATTTTAAGCCATACTGTTTTCAGGGTATAGCAAAAACAGGAGAATTGGTCGTGCTGTTCCAATACTTTTACAGTCGACTGAATCTAAATGAATTATGTCACTGTATGAATTCAGACTTCCTTTAAAAAAAAAAAAAAACTATTTGTTCTTAAGAAGGAGTCCTACATATTTTGTGAGCAGAACAGAAAAGCTCACTAAGTTTTGACTTTGTGTCTTTATCAGATAAACACACAAGCTTCATATACTGAAGAAATACAGTAAGAAAGGAACACATGTCATACCAAAGGTGCTAATTGGATGCTTGAGAGAGGCACAGACCCTCAGCAAGAGTCAACAAGACCCTCATCTCATTTGTGAAGTGGGTTATTTACTTGTTACCGCCCCATTATTGTGACACTGAAAAGAAGAATAAAAAATTGGTCTCAATGGCTGTCATCATGGCACCATATGTAAGTCATTTTCAGGGTAATTTGCCTACTCTTGTTTTTAAGCTCATATCTTGAAAGCTGTCTATATATGCTATATAATTTTTTTTGTTTGTTTGTTTGATTTATTTTTTTTCAAGACAGTCTAAAAATATATAAATATATATTATAGTACTGATTTTGTATTTGCATCAGTAGAAGTAAAAATTGTGTCATATGTTTGTTTTCATAATTGTATACAAGAGATTGTCTGGAATTCCATAATCTGATGTTATTATGGTGGCACGGTGGTGTAGTGGTTAGCACTGTCGCCTTGCACCTCCAGGGTCCGGGTTCGATTTCCGGGCCAGGCTCGATTCCCGGCTCTGTGTGCATGGAGTTTGCATATTCTCCCTGTTCTTAGTGGGTTTCCTCCGGGTACTCCGGTTTCCTCCCACAGTCCAAAGATATGCAGGTTAGGCTAATTGATGTTCCCAAAATTGACCGTAGTGTGTGAATGAGTGTGTGTGTGTGTGTATGTGTGTGTGCCCTGTGATGTATTGGCACCCTGTCCAGGATGTACCCCGCCTCATGCCCTAAGCCTCCTGGGATAGACTCCACGTCCCCGCGACCCTGAATACAGGATAAACCGGTATAGAAGATGAGGGAGAGTGAATGAGTCCGAAGACATGTAGGTTAGGCTGGTTGGCGTTCCCAAATTGCCCGTAGTGTGAGAATGAGTGTGTGAGTGTATGTGTGTGTCCTGCGATGGATTGGTACCCTGTCCAGGGTGTACCCTGCCTCATGCCCTTAGCCTCCTGGGATAGTCTCCAGGTCCCCGCGACCCTGAAGTAAAAAAAAGCAGTATAGACGGTGAGTGAGTGAGTGAGTGAGTAATATTATTATACACTGCCCAGCAAAAAAGTCTCATACACTATTATTTCCTGGACCACCTTTTGATATGATTATGGTATGCATATGATATGATTAAGGTATGCATATCTCTTCAAGATCTTGTATTAATGATGGGAGAGTCAGACCGATGTGTAAAGCATTCTACAGCACATTCCAAAGATTCTTAATGGGGTTAATGTCTGGGCTCTGTGATGGCCAATTCATGTGTGAAAATTCCTGTGTGTCTCATGCTCCCTGAACCACTCTTTCACAATTTGAACTCGATGAATCCTGGCATTGTCATCTTGGAATGTATCCGTGCCATCGGCGGAGAAAAAAATCCATTGATGGAAAAAGCTTGTCATTCATTACGTTCAGGTAGTCAGCTGACCACAATTTTGGGGCGCATTATGTTACTGAACCTCGATCATAACACTTCCCTCACATCACTTCATCCGCCTCTCTTCTTACCCTGGTGAGGCCCATCACTCTGGAACAGGGTAAATCTGGGCTTATCAGATGATGTGACCTTTTACCAATGCTCCATAGTCAAATCTTTATGCTCTATAGCAAATTGAAGTCTTTTTTAAAAAATTATTTTTAATACAACTTTATTAATCCCAGAGGGAAATTGCTCAATTTTCACATATCCCAATTAGGAAACTGGGATTTAAGCTGGAGCCAGCTTACAGTGCCCCTGGAGCAGATAGGGTTAAGGGCCTTGCTCAAGGGCTCAACAGTAGCAACTTAGCGATGCTGGGGTTCGAACCCCCAACCTTCCGATCAGTAACCCAGTAACCCACAGCCTTAACCGATTGAGCCACCACTGCCCCTTTTTTAGTGGTTTAGGTGGTTAGTCCCAAATCCTTTGAGTTCTCTTACTATCACTATTAAACATAGCAGTAAGTTCTAATGTTTTTTTGTTGTTTTTTTTTATTTTACATATATGATCTCCCATCACAATCATATTTTTTTTTCCTACCAAATTTCTTCTTTGACGATAATGGTTCTCCACTATCCAGCCTTTAATAAGGCATTTTACAGTTCTAATCCAATTTTAATAGTTTCAGCAATCTCCTCGTTTTATTTGCTTGATGCAGTTTTTGCAATCAAGAGATGTGCAGCCAATTATTGTTTTGTTTTGTTGTTTTCAGAACTTTGCTTTAAGAAAGTCTGTTCTTATACTTATGCTCTAGATTTAATGAAATAAAAACTACAATTCTGATATATTGTCCAATATTTGTCTTAAGCCCAAATGTTTTCAGTGTATAACACAAAAGAATTGGTCATGCTGTTTCAATGATTTTGGAATGAATAGGTATAAATTAATTATGTCACTCTGTGTGAACCCAGTTCTGTATGTACACTGTGTGTGTGTGTGTGTGTGTGTGTGTGTGTGTGTGTGTGTGTGTGTGTGTGTGTGTTTACTTAGTTTACTTTTTTTCCTTCTTCTCCACACAATATAATTTGGGCTTAAGGAGGAGCCCTACATTTTTTGTGAGCAAACAGAAAAGCTCACTGAGTTTAGGCTTTGTGCCTTTATTATATAAAGGCACAGGGTGACCCTTGTCCTGAGGAATTAAGAAAGTAACAAATTGCATGCCAAGGGTGCTAATGGGATGCTTGAGAAAGGCAAAAGTGGAGAAGTCAACCAGACCTCCATCTTATCTATGAAATGGGTTTTTTGCTTGTTACCTCCAGATTCAGTGGCACTGAAAAGAAAAATGAGAAATTGGTCTTAATGGCTGTCATCATGGCATCCTATGAGCACTAATGTATTTTCAGGGTAGTTTTCCTACTTTTACTTTTAAGCTCATGTCTAAGTAATTTTCAGAAGTCAGGACAGATGATACTCAATCATTTGATATTATAATAATTGCATTGATTTTGTGTTTACATTTATATGAATTAAAATCAAAATTGCATATTTGCAAAATGTCTGTTTTTACAAGATTCTCACCATAAACCTTTCTTCTTTCATAATTGTTTATATGAAATTATCTAGAACCTGGCAGACCCATGAATATGGAATACTCTATGGTTCTCTAATTCACTGTTCAATCCAGAGAAGTATTTTATGTCTGCATTGGACTGCAAACACCCCTAACAAAAACAACTGAACTACAGACCATGATAGACGTTTTTCCAATCCAATAACTTCAAAATGGTTTGTTTCAGGCTAACAGTGAACAATTCTAGCTGTTGTAACTGTTCCGCAGATGTATAGGTGGTTATTGTTTAGAACTATGTTTTCATTGCTTACATTATGTATCTTTTAATTATGCTTGCAGCTCCAACTCTCACAGTCCCTCACCTCCCAGCAGCTCTAATGCCTTCAGTCTGCTGAGTGCAAGTTCTGAACAGGACAACCCTTCCACTAGTGGATGCAGGTTTGTAAACTTACACAACTCTTGTACTTAACTGCAGTACCTACTAACACATGCAGTTTGGGATTAATACGTGCATGAATGTATATCATCATAGAAACAATTGCCTGTTGGTGACAAAAGCTATTTTTGCCATGTGACGTGATTTTGTGTGTGTGTGTGCATTCTGTACATTTGCAGTAGTGAAGAATCTGCCAAGGCAAAAACACAGAAGGAGCTGATAAAAACCCTCAAAGAGCTGAAGCTTCATTTGCCAGCAGATAAAAGGAACAAGGGCAGCAAGTCCACCACTCTGAACACACTGAAATACGCCCTTCGCTGTGTCAAACAGGTTGAAGGTGAGCAGACCCCTTTAATTTAGCATTCTACCTGTGGGTGCAGCTCCTGTACCAGGCTCCATTGCGTGTTTTACCTCAATTGCGCACCTGTCAGTGTCACCCTGTTTCCATAGCAAATGAAAATAATGACCCATGAAACATGAATTTGAAACTTGATAATATTATAAATAAATTATTAAATGTATTTTGCGTTATATACGTAACATTTTTGTCTTAGTGACATGTATTTTTGTCTATACAGTAATTTGTCTAGACACATAACTTGCTCTCATAAACTAATCTTAAGTAATTTGATTTGTTATGGGTTTATTATGTAGTTTCAGTAATCTGAAGACTTTAGATTAATGCTGTGACTTTTGTTTCAGCCAATGAGGAGTACTACCAGCTGCTTATGATTAACGACAGCCAGCCATCTGGCCTGGATGTATCCTCGTATACGATAGAAGAGATTGACAGCATCACATCAGAATACACGCTAAAAAATACAGTAAGTTTCACACCTTTTGCTCTTTAAAACGTTATTTAGCATTAATTGCATCATGTGACACATCAGTCCCACTAACACTTACTGCTTAAAATAAATCTAGTTCTTTTTCAGGTAAAATATATTTTCAAGTTTTTAGGTTTTATGAGCAGCATGCTGTTTAGATATTTTACTGCAGTAAAACAAACTGTGTGGCATCTGATCTCAGACAGCTCAGTTGTTATATGGCAGATTGTTCTAGATCTTTGTTTGTACTTAGTTTTTTGCACTTGGTGAAAGTGTAGACACTGGGGAATTGCATTTTCTTGCATTTTCATGCAGGAAAACAGAAACACATCACTCAAGAGACACTGCTAGAATAGTTTATTCCCCATTAGACATATTTTGTTAAAAGACATTTTTACCATATTAAAATTTGATTGAGTTTCAAATTGTTAAATTTACTGACTAATAGTGGCACATAATGCTGTCTGTGTGTGTTAATAGGACATCTTTGCAGTGGCAGTGTCTCTGATCACGGGCAAGATTGTCTACATCTCAGATCAGGCTGCATCTATTCTCAACTGTAAGCGGCACGTGTTCAAAAATGCCAAGTTCGTGGAGTTTTTATCACCGCAAGACGTCAGCGTGTTCTACAACTTCACAACACCATATAGGCTGCCATCCTGGAGCATGTGCACAGGAGCTGGTAAGACATCCACACCATATCCAGTGTATAAATTATTCTACCATGGTTTCCAACAAGACCGTCACGAAATATGATTACCATTACAAATTGCTGAGGAAATCCAGTGGTGGGCAAACTACACAAATCCTTTAGGGCAAATAGTGTAAAAGTAGAAGTCCTCCTGTTTGTGTTGCTGTCTGCAACCAGCTCCACTACCTTGTTATTACGCATGTCTTGGATGAACGGCAGTTCACAAAATTATGCATGACAGTCAGCAGTGGCGAAATTCGCATGCAACACGTGGAGAAATTTAGCTATTTAAAGATATTTATTGCACCTTTAAGCAGAGTAAAAGTATCGTCTTATAAAACTACAGTACAAATTTGTGATATATGTGCTTTACTTTACTGTATGTAAAGTACAATCACCAAATAAATGTACTCAATTACATCCCACCTCTGATGAAATCACTAAAATTTCCAGAGTAAGTGCGTCATTATCTCCTGATTTAGTCTCCTGCAAACTCTTCATGTACCATCGAGTCATTTTTAGAGCACAGGAAGGCAGAGACCCAAAGATTAAAAAGTTCAAGCCTGGAACAAGGATCTATATGTTGGTCTAGAACACCATTTGTGTGAGCAATTTAATTCAGTTACTGAAAATAGGAAAGTCATTTATTTAAATAGATTACCCCTGTGTTCTAGGTAACAGTCTGCAAAGCTTAAAACAATTATCTGTGAGTCATTTCACCTGATGTAGGCCACATTGGGGACAAAGGGTGACTGATACAACCCTTAAAATAATTTTTTTTCCACCTCAACTGCCACTGGAATTCTCATTATAGCATTGTAGCTGTTTTATTAAAATTCACTTAAAGATTTTGTACAAGCCAGAAGAGTACTCATTATGTTGTCATTAAGGAGCAAAGAACAAGCCATGACTAAAAAAATTGGAAACGTCATCAGTGCATGTACTCGATTCACACAATGGGTCTTGCTGTTATTGGAAAATGATAAATGATTGAGTGGTGCAATGTCATCACCGGCCAAAGTTTTTTTTTTCTACTTCTTTCTAAAAAACAAACCATGTCCCAAAGTGTTTTGGGGATTTTACCACAGGAATTTACCTGGTTCTTTTCTAAAAAGTAGTTCCCTTACCAGTCTCTTTTTCTCTCTTGATGTTAATAATAAAAACATCTTATTTTACTGAAAAACCTAAAAGCATAAAGACTGATGTGCTGAACTATGAATGCTGAATACGATGACACTCAAGACTTTCAAAAATTTTAATAAATCCTTACATATCCTTACGGAAAGCTTCACCATATTAAACATGATCTGTTTTTCTTTGTCTAATAACAACACCTTTTTTTATCCATTTATTATTAGCCATAGATTAGGTGGAACATCTGTCACACAAGGCCCTGTGAATTTTTGTTTTGAAATATACACATGATTATTCCATAAATGTATGATTATTTTGCAAGCGGCACTGCTGTGAGAGCTGTGCTGTTATATAACAAATAAATAAATACCTTCTTTTCAATTTTTTTGTTAGTTTTTGGCTTCTCCCATTGAGGGGTCGCCACAGCGGACCAACTGATCCGCACAACAATTTGGCACAGGTTTTCTGCCGGATGCCCTTCCTGGCGCAACCCTCCCATTTTTATCCGGGCTTGGGACCAGCACTGCATCCAGTGGCTGTGGTTTGGGCATGGGCTGGGAATCGTACCACATGGCAGGCGGGAAACATACTACTGAGCCACCAGTGCCCCCTCATCATTGAGCTGTATAGCTCTTACAGTAAATGTAACATACCTTTCGGTACATGCCCCTTGTTTTTCCTTCATAAACATCATTTTGAGATTCTCCAATGCACCATGCATCTTCTAGAATTCACCAACACTGCAATATAACTGGTTTTAAGCAGTAGCAACAGCCATAATTACCATGCTGTAGTAACGTACATCTCTCTTTTTCCCCTTAAAAGAATCTTCACCGTCTGACTGCATGCAGGAAAAGTCATTCTTCTGCCGCATCAGGTGAGTATCGATATATACTGTACCTATGTCTTTGTATCTGAATGTGTATTGTGTGTCTATACATTCTCACTGCATGTGCCTCATAAAGAAAAATATCTTTCACTTAATGTTCTTTTAAGCATTTATTCTGGTCAAGCAGTATTGAACATTCTCCCTCATGTTGCCCTTTACAAATGCATAATTCCTTTTTTGCTGCATACAGATGATTATCAGCATAGTTTCTGCTGCTCTTTTGCTGTGGACAGAATGATGTAATATTTTCTCAGACATTGTGCTCGCGCTTAGGTTTTACAATTTTTCAGCTGAGAACAAAGTCCAGTCAAGTTCAACTCTTTTTTCCAGCTGACAAATGCGATACCAGTGTTCTTGATGTGGCAATATGTGAGCAACTTTGTACAGAGAGGGTGGGGAAGCTGATTTCATTTAAATTTTTTTGGCGCTATTAAACTGAGCATTATATAAAAATGTTCGGCACCCAGCACTGATACATCTATGAGCGTGATCCTATGTGTTTTTGTCTTATATAAATTTATATTACAAATATAAAATATATACATTTATTACAAATTTTATTATAGTCAAATAAATAAGAAAGTTCGATTGTATACAACAATCTGTGTATCCATAAGCACCAGAAATTCTAAATTCAGACTATGTGGATAGTGATGTAAAGTCAACATTGGCCCATGATACAAACTCCTTGCACATCTAGCAATTGAAGTTGCAGTCAAATGTCATTGAGTAGCCCAATGACTTATCGTACGTAACCCAGCAGCAGTAGTGGGCGCATTTTCTGTACAATTTCTCAAGTGACTTAAAGACTAAATGAACAATCAGAATGTCAGCTGGACAGAATCACTTGGTAAATTTTGTGCGTGTGCACAGCACCTTTAAGAATATGTAACAGTGTACTCTAAGTAATGCTCTATTGATCATGATGGTAATTTTACCTTTACTGTGTTCCTAATGTAAGAAGGCAAGTGTAAGATAGTAGATTTCAGCTTTTGTAACAGTAGTGATTTTTGTGTTTCTTTTTAATAGTACCTCATTTCTTTTGTCCATAAGTTTATGAACGTATATGTGTGTAAGAAAATCAAGCCAGCAGAATTGACCAAGGTTAAACACCACTCAGGTGTGTCCGTGTTGCTTAAACTTCTCTTGTGTTGCAGTGGAAGGAAGGAGTGTGAGGGAGACTTGGAGTACTATCCATTCCGTATGACTCCTTACCTAATGAAGGTGCAGGATACAGAGCACACTGAAGACCAGTTCTGCTGCCTTCTGCTGGCCGAAAGAGTGCATTCTGGATATGAAGGTCATTAGCAAACTTTTTTTTAAACACTCAGTAAACATCCAGGTTTCAGTAATGTAATGTAGTACAAATGCTTATTTTTACTTATTTAAAAAGTTCTTTTTGCTTATTATGACCTGATTTAGGATTTTTGTTATGTTTCCTACCAAGAGCCCTATCAGCTTATTTATTAATATACATATAGAACTGATTTGGTTCTATATGTATATTAATACTATGACTTCTACATACTATGAAGTACTATGACTTCTTTTTATACCTCTGTATTTCTTTGTAGTTGAATGACTCATCTTATTAGTTTTTAGGTTATTTATTTATTCATATTTAATATTTAGCTAAAACCTTTAGGATGAAGCATTCACACGTTTAAATGAAACACATAAACTATTGAAACTCAACAGTATAAGTTATCACGATCTATAGGATTTGATGCCGATCAGTCGAGATTTACATATATGTGTAAATTTGCACACAAGCAAGCAAGATTTCTTTTTCTAAAATTATGTGATTTTAATGAATACCAGATTTCTTCTCTAAATCTATACATCTATACATATAATAAAACCATAAAGTTGCCGTTTCTGCATATTGAAGATATTTGTGAAAAACTTATTTGGGGGGAGGTAAGATAGAACAGTAATAGTAATAGAACACATAAAGATGGTTTTGGGTTTTTGTTTCTGTCTGTTTGCCTGTTTGTTTGTGCGCGAATCGCATAAAAACTACTGACCGAATTTTAATGGGGTTGTCACAGCTGTATTTAGCCTAACTTGAGGTAACATATAGGCTTTGTTTCATAAGATCATGGGTATTATTTATAAAACTTACTTTTATCCCATCTTGGATCAATCACGAATCTTGTTTTAGATGCCGATTCATGTGTGCTCGCTGCATTTTAATGGCTAAGACTTGCACATAGCCGTGCATTTATGCGTGCGCAGTGGTGTAAAGATCTGGGCGACCTGAAAAGTGCCCTTCTGTTTGTATTTTGGGTTAAATTGCATTGCATTGACGTCATGGATTTAAAAAAAATGATTCCTTCCCGTTATTATTAATCTAAATTAATCTACTTGTTAAAACTGAAATTTGAGATTATACTGAGGTACAGCGGATCAACACTGAGGCACGTGCCGCAGTAAAACTGGTCTAGAGACAACCATTGTGAAAAAAGAGCAAACATTATTTCTCCAAAATTCATTCATATATCAGATTTAGCTCCGGTTAATTTTTTTCAACTATCTCATTTACAAAACTCTGGCAATTTTACTCCTCAAGTCATTTATTTCAATGCACATGCAGTAGGCTATGACTAACTATGTGATTTCCTGTTTTCTTAATTTTTTTCCAATTTTACCTACACAAAAGATTTCTTTTGCAGCCTTATGAAAAGGAAATAATTAGTTTACCCTTTACACAATCATTCACAAATTTTGCTGCGGCTGCTACATAATGCCCCTTAGTACAAACTCTGCCCCTGGATAAATGTGAATGACTAAGAAACACTATCTTTAGTTAAAAGCCAGAGCCATTAGGTGTTTTACGCACAAAATATAATAGTGAGGCTAGTCTCTATAGCAAATGACTTTGAATAATAGAAGTGCGTCACTATCTCTTATTGCTTGTATTAATCTGAAGATGTTTACTTCACAGCTCCAAGGATCCCCACGGACAAACGTATCTTCACCACTACACACACACCAAGCTGTGTGTTTCAGGATGTTGATGAAAGGTCAGGATTCATGTTTTTCTGTTTTTTTATTCTAAACATAAAAGTCTAAGTTTTTGAAGGTTTTTTGTTTGTATTTTATATTTACATTTTCTGAAACAGCATATAATTTAAAATTATTTAAAATAAAATAAATCCATGGCAGGGATGGACTTTTAAGCCACAGGACCACTGAGTATCTTGTCATTTAATAAAGAACTCCTATAAGTAATGAGATGCTTGTATGTTATGAATGAACATGAGGCTTTCAATACGGAACAACTCATGTGAATAAGTGATTCATATTTTTGTTTGTGTCACAGAGCTGTCCCGTTGCTCGGGTATCTACCACAAGATCTGATTGGTACACCAGTACTTCTGCACTTGCACCCAAATGATAGGCCGCTGATGCTGAGCATTCACAGGAAGAGTAAGTGTCATATAATCAGTTTGTGTTGCCGAACCCCTATTCGGATCTAGTTTTATGGGAAGGTGGGGTAATGTAAAAATAACCAATATATGTCTGAAATTTTAGTTTAATCTGAATCTCACGTTCCTGGAACGATTGCATTTACTTATTCTACAATAAAAGGACTTGTAGCTATAACACCAAGTAGGGTAGTGGGGTCTAAAAGTCTGACACCACTAGCATGAAATGGTTAAAATGACTAAAATGCTCCTATTTTGCATTATTCTTTGCATTATCAATTATGTTATCATGCTGACTTATTGAGGATTAAATATATTTAAAATGTTATACAAGGTGGCACACGGTGGCGTAGTGGTTAGCATTGTGGCCTCGCACCTCCAAGGTTGAGGCCTTTGGTTTCCACCTGTGTGAGTGGTGTTTGCATGTTCTCCCGGTGCTTGTTGGGTTTCCTCTGGGTAATTCGTTTTCCTCCCACAGTCCAAAGACATGCAGATTAGACTAATTGGCATTTCCAAATTCGCCGTAGTGTGTGTGTGTCCTGTGATGGATTGGCAACACACACTGGGTGGACAGGGTGTAAGTCTCCTGGGATAAGCTTTAGGCCATCGTGTGCAACCTTCTATAATATTTTAAATTTATTTAATCCTTAGGCTACCCTGTACACAGAATGTGGTATTAAAGATTAATTGATTAATTCATTAATTGGTTGATTAATTGATTGATTGATTGAATGATTTATTAATATTATACATGTTGTATATACATTATACATGTATAAATTCAGTCTGTTACCAGTCTACTGTTTAAGATTAGTGTTGGCCTGATCCAGGTACACATCCAGTGCTTATCACACCTCTCGTTTCTGAGGAAAAACACGTGTTTCTAATTTCTCAAAACTTTTTGTAACTTTGTAACTTTTTTTTATTTTTGGTAGGTAAAATTACATATGCCCAATTTTTAGTGTTGTCTGAGACTAGGGATGCACCGATACCACTTTTTTTGGAAAACAAGTACGAGTACTTGCATTTCAGTACTCGCCAATACCGATACTGAGTACTTAATAAAAACATGATTTAAATTTACAGAAACAGACGCGGAATTGTTTCGCATGTAATATGGCTCGTTGCG
>JAQMYG010000018.1:12141830-12167190 GCA_030014215.1 Clariallabes teugelsi
ATAAATGACGTAAATGATAAACGCTCTAAACAGTCATTGTCATCCCCCTCTTCTCTCTCTCTCTCTCTCTATGTTTATGTGGGTGTAGCCAGTACATAATAATGGTTCAAGCAGCTATGGAACTGGAGGCAGTAACGATCATCTGGTGAGTGTGGCCTCATCCAGCGACAGCAATGGAAACGGAGCCCGTCCACGCGCAGATGACGAAGAAGGTCGAGCCAAACCTGTAAGTCATGCTAACTGATTCATCATATGGTCAAAGATTTGTGTACAGCTGAAATGCGGACCTTCTCTAATTGTATCACAAAGTAGAAAGCACAAAACTGTCTAGGATTTGTACACTGTTGCATTAAGTTTTCTCTTCACGGTTGCCCAAACTTGTTACACTATGACAGTGCTCCTGTCTGTATGGACAGGGTTTGCCAAGGCTAGTGTGTAAGAACTTGAGTACCTGACCTGACATCAGTACCTGAAGGCTGTTTGGTATCTGGTGGCTGGTTAGGTATCCACATACTTTTGGACATACAGATTCAACACATATACAAAAGACATACGCTGTGCACCTTTCATGGTTTTGCCACTCTAAGAGATACAGTATTTAAATTTAAAAACAACTCAAATTTTTTTTAGTACAATTAATAATGGGGATGCTCTTAACCAAGCTACTATACATAAAAAATAGTACACTTCTAAATAGTATTCTCATTCATAAAGTTCATGATATGATAATAACCACTGAGATGTAAATAATTCATTCAAACTACTCCGGTTACATCTACTGAAAACCATTAACCTTATACTAATCTAAAGCTAAATCTCTACATGCTAGTTACAATTTTTCTGAAGTTCAGTATTATAAAAATCCATTAAACTGAGGGATCCAAAAGTGAAATTGCTGCTATCTGACATTCTTTTATCGCATTTTAAATATTTACATGAATTGCAGATTTGCTACATCCTCATTTTTCTTTAATGACAGTATGCACTGAATCTGGCAAAACCAGATTCAGTGCATACTGTCATTAAAGAAAAATGAGCTTACATTCAAATAAGAACCTCAAAATAGTATACAATCGTGTATATTAAATATTCAATATATTAAACGTTTACTTTCTTTGTTTTAAATGTTTGAGAATTTTAAAACTTTTATTTTAATTTATGAAAGAAAAAAGTCTAGTGTGGTCTCAGAGTTTTAGACCCCTCTGTATATATTTTATGGATGCTATACTTCGTGTGAACTTGCACAATTACCAGTTATGGATTTGGCTTTAAAAAAAAATGTACTGCAGACAAACACTATAGGACATCATAAACATTTTGGCTTCACCTATTGAACGCCACGTTCATGTTCGGTCTCCATATACTGTATGTATTTAACCTCTAGTGCATTACCATTGTGCTTATTGGGCTTTTTTTCTCCCACAGAGAACATTTCAGGAGATCTGTAAAGGTGTTCATATGCAGAAGAACCAGGGACAGCAGTTCAGAAAGAGTCCAGGCAGTAAGTACAAATATGCCTCTATTTCTGTGCTTACATGTGTCAGTGTATGAATGTCTCTGTAAGAAGAATAAGAATGATCATGTATGGCATAATGCTAGGACTGAAGAAAACCCAGAATGTAGTGAGAACTAAACCAGTTACACTTTCTTCAGCAGAACTGCTCCAGAAAAGTCCAGTAGTTCGGCCCAAGGATTCCGCATATCCAGTAAACTTGAAAGAGAGTGTGGAGGAGCAGCAGGACAGCATACAGGAAGAACTCCCATTAAAAGACCAGACTGTCTACTCATACCAGCAAATCAGCTGCCTGGACAGTGTAATTAGGTACAATGTGATAGTAAGCTGTTGTTACAAGTACAAAGAATAAAGAATAGTGTATTGAATTTAATTACATTTTTATATTTAAGAAAGTTATTAAGTTTGCTGATTACTTTATGGCCATCATGTTGTCTGTATTACATTTAGGGCTTTAATCTCTTATCCAGAGCGACTGACAGGTCAACTGTATAAATCAACAAATTCCATGAGAACAAATAACATGTTATTTTGACTGTTACTTGTATTTATATAGGTTCATTTATTTATCCCAAGTTTCATTTATTTGGGACTCTCACATTACTTTAATAATAAGTCACTTTCATGCATATTTGCACACCTCCCAGTCATTTTTCTTTATTTACACAAAAATGTCCATATTTTCTATATTTTTCTATTTGTACAGAATATTTTTTATTTGTACAGAAATATTTTTACTTTATTTTACCTAGCTAAATTTTATTTTCTATTGTATTTCTTTTTTATTCATATTTATTTCTTATAAATAAGCTTTTACTTTTAAGGTCACTGGCAGGCGTGTAAGCATTTCACTGCATATCATACTGTGTATGACTGTGTATGTGACAAATATGAATTTGATGTTCCATATAGGTTTTTTATGCCTCTGCCACTAGGTGGCAGAGGTGTTTTGTCTTGAATTCTCCTTTCATTCATGTAAGATTCATGTTATTTCAAGAACTACACCTGGTTAAATGTAATTATTATTGTTCCCAGCAGATCAGGGACAAGGACTTTTTCAGCTTTTAAAAAGTCTGTGGTTACAGACGATGGATGCATAAAGTCACTCTCAATCTGTTAAATCTGCCATTTTTTATGAAAATGCTTATCTCTCGCTCTCTTTCCATCTCTCAGGTATCTAGAGAGCTGCAATGTGCCTATGAGAGTGAAACGTAAATGCCAGTCATCATCCAATACCACTTCCTCTAACTCAGACGAGGACAAACAGAAGGGAGCTGAAAGTTCTATGCAGGTGGCAGAAGGTAAAAAATAAAAAAAAACATGCACTTCAAGTCATTTAACCACTAACCACATGTGCTGCAGCAGTAGAACACAATTCTGTGTTCAGTGGTTTCAGTTGAAGTGAACAAAAAGTGCTACCTTTCTGTTGTTTAAAAACAAGCAACTATTATATGTTTTCATATACATCTTTAAAATGCACGTCACCAATCAAAGCGATTTATTAATACCCATCAGTGTGATTCTGGGATGAATAACAACAAGGAATAAAAGTAACTAGAGGTTTACAAATTATTCTTGATTATAATTGATAGATATAATGGAAAAAGAGTGAATCTGGGACCAGCATAGGTTGCAGTGTTGCATAATGTGCAGTTGCAGAATCTTTTGGGTCAATATGCAATACATTATTAATTAACAACAGATTTTATACATTTTATATGTATAAATGTTTTTTTTATTATTCATTTATTATTATTATTATTATTATTATTATTATTATTATTTAACATCCTTAATATCAATGTCCTGAGCATGAGTTATAACTGTAACATATTTTACTGTTAATATGTATTCTTAGTATGACATACTACATATTATTTCAACTTAAAAATTCATGCATATTTCCTCTGGTTGCCCCCAGTGTCCTGACTTGTTTTAAATTGCATGTATCCTTTAGCATCCGGACACCTGAAGTCCCAAGGCAGTCTTTCACCTCTGGATGTGTCGAAGAAGCCGAATGGCTCGAGCGTGGTGGGCACTTCACTCACTCCCCTGGCGCTACCCAGCAAAGCTGAGAGTGTGAAGTCCATAACCAGCCAGTGCAGCTACAGCAGCACCATCGTACATGTGGGCGACAAAAAACCCCAGCCAGAGTCAGGTAGAAAAGGCAAATAAGTTAATCAGCAATAAGAATGTCAGTGAACAGTAACATGGTTAAAGAAAATGAATTTTGCTTCTCACAGTATTTCTCTTTAATAGTTATTATGAGCTACCACTAGGTGGCGGCAACAGGTAGTGGCATAGTGTGCAAGGTTTGTAACTGGGAAGCTACCAGCTACTAAAATTTCTCAAGTAAGGTGTGTTATGGTATAAGTGCTAACTACAAAGCCTACAGGGCAACTAAAACAAGTTTAGCATGAATTTGAAAAAATAATATCAAAGTTTCCCACAGTACAATATACAGCTCAACTTTTTTCAAGTACAAATTGTCTTTTAAAGCCTGTATCATGCTCCGCTTAATCACATAATATCAACAAAAGTTGAGGACTTGAAGTCATCAGCTTTCAGTAGAGAGCTGAGTCACCTTGTTTTTATACCTGTATTTGGCAAATGTGGTTAAATCAAATGCTTAAATTATCAGCTGGCCTCATGGAATTTAATTAGCTAGTAGGTAATGCAGCATTATGTGAAATTAGGTGCAAGAGCGTAATCTGCCCTCGGTATCACTGATTTGCTCATTATGTGTGTGTATGTGGACATATGGTGCTTTTAATCAGGTGTTATCAGCTTATCTGTTATACTCATTAAAGACCTGTGACAGTATAACATTGATATCAGTGATGTAAATGAAATATAACTAACCACTAGAGGGCGAACTTTACCCATCCTGTCCAGAAATAGTGTTCTGTGAAAAGTTGACACACAGGGATCTAAAGATTGCAGCAATGATATAATGCCAGCTGGCGCCTGCTAGGTTTCACTCATTATTCATTTACTATTTATATGTAATATTACATATTTTACATATTTTTGACAGTAAAAGAACTGCAGAAATATAGTTCATTTATTATTGCGCACTAAATGAAAAGGTCTGCATTATACAGTGAATGAACATGAATTCCCTCCTGTTTTTCTCACACAGAAATTATCGAGGATGGTCCTAGTGCGGGAGACACAGCAGAAGGCACACCCACCCCAGCCACTCCTCCTGCCACAGTTACACCGCCAAGCCAGGAAAGAGAAGCGTACAAGAAACTCGGCCTGACCAAGCAGGTGCTGGCCGCACACACACAAAAGGAAGAGCAAGCATTTCTCAACCGATTCAAGGAGCTAAGAGGGGTTCACACTTTCAAAGCAGACTACCTGGAGAAGCAGAAAGGACAAGCCGCCGATGGTGAGCGTGGATTATCTTTGGGGTTTGCAATTTAGTCTTTTATTCAGTAAACCCTAGTTTAGAATCATTTACCAAGGCAAAATCTCAGCTCGAAAATCTGTCAGCTGAGCTGAAAATAAACAGAAGTGAGGAGGCAGAGTTCGCACCTTGTCAAACACTGTATAGAACGTCACTGCGAATTTCAGTCAGCAAAGCAGATTTTAACAACGCTCGTTAATTTATTGCATGAGAGAGTCATTCTTTGACTGAAGCCCAAATAAGTACATTCCGATCCCGTGTACCAACGAAAGAGTGGGAGTAGGTGAAGTGCCACCCTGGTAGCGTAAGCCCTGACTCAACATGTTAGCTGTTAGTTTGGCGACACTTTTTTTTTCTAAATATAGCCTGAGGAAAGGAATAGAGCTTCAAATACGGGCTAAGATCCTACTACTAAAGTAAACTTATAATCTGTGAAATTTTTAAGGGAAGTTAAAAACAATTAACTTAAGGTTAAGGCGGGGGAGGTTACAGCATGTTACACATTGCTGAAAAGTGAGACCTTGTGTTACTCTTTCAGTCAATATCTTTTTGGTAGATATTTACTAAGATCGAGTAGCTATTTTATCCGAAAACTCAGGTACCATAAGTTTCCATAATTCTCCATCTCGAATCATGAGTCCATGACCTGAGTGGTCCTTACACTTTATTATGAGAATAATTCCTATTGTTGACTGTAAATGAACATTGCCATTTCACCAGAGTTTCTATTTGACTGAACATGCTCCCTCTCACTCACTCACGTATTTACTCATTCTCTATAACGCTTTATCCTGTACAGGGTCCCATGCCTAGGGCACTCGGTGGACTAGGCGGGTACACCCTGAATAGGATGCCAGTCTTGGGGCACAAGCATACATGCACTCACATGCTTTCTCACACACTACAGGCAATTTTGAAACACCAATTAGCATAATTTGCATGTCTTTAGAGTTTGGGAGGTTACTAGAGTACCTGAAGAAAATCCACAAAGCATAGGGAGGAAACATAAACTCTGCGTACACAGACCGAGCTTGAGCCGTCAATCAGGAAGGTCCGAGTCATAGTGATGACCAGAATTATGTCCAGAATTTTTTTTTATAATAGTATGTCCGAAAACATTTATTCTACTTACACTCTAGCAATTTGTCAGCTTATGCCAGCTAGGGCTGTGATTACAGCTATATGTTAAAGAAATCTAATATTATAAGATTCTTTAAATAGCAGCATGTTTTGCACATTATTAGAAATCTGTTTATTAAATTATGTGTCATGTCTGCCTTACATGTCTCTGTGAATGAGTTGTGTACAATTGCTGATGTCACTGCTGCCAGAGCAGCTGACCAAAAATTAAACAACTTTAATCAACACCTGCTAACCAAACATATTTAATTATATTTATGCTGTAATGTGTATCAGTGTGACAAACTGTAACTAATTAGTAAGAGGCCAGTATTCTCCTTATTAAAATGTAGTTAAATCACATAAAGCACTGTTTGTTTTTCATTCCATTATTTATACGTTTCTCTCTTCCTCTTCCCTTTTCCTTTTGTACAGCCGGACCTTCTCCGTTTGCTAAGCAGGGCGGGAGAGCAGAACCCGCCACTGGCCGCGGGGGCCGCAACAGAAAATCCAAATCAAAGCGCGTCAAACAGAACGAATCATCTGACAGTACAATCTCACATCGAAGGCAGCTGTTCAGGCAAGAACTGCGAGGACTGAACCAGACGTCATGGTCTCCTTCAGACACCTCACAGTCTGCTTTTCCAATCGCATACCCAGCTGTTGTGCCTGCGTATCCCCTCCAGGTCTACCCAGGGACCAATACTATTCCACCCAGAGTGGATGCTCCACAATCAGGGTTTGGAGGCAACCAGTGTACCCAGAATCCACGCTTCCCCATGCCACCCATGCAGCCACAATTCCCTGCCCCTCTTGTCACACCCATGGTGGCACTTGTTCTGCCTAACTACATGTTCCCACAGCTAGGAAGTGCCCCACGTCAGACTTTCTACCCTGAGCAGGTGACCTTTAGCTGTTACTTACATTTTTTTGCATTTAATATTTTTACATATATAGTATAATTAGGAAAGACAGTACGTAAACAATTATTAATGATTATTCTTTTTTTTTTTTTTTTACTCTCTTACAGGCATTGTTCCCGCCCACTCAGGTTCCATTCCAACCCCAGACGACATTTCCTGTGCAGAATCAGTTCACCCCGCAAAACCCTTTCCCAGCTCAGCCATTCCCTTTCACGATGCTGGACAAGCAACCCAAGCCCACAGAGCCAGAAACAAGAGAAGAGCCTTCTCGAAGCTCCACCCCTCAATTACTGGGTGGACGGGACCAGTCATCTCCACCTTTGTTCCAGTCCCGGTGCAGCTCGCCACTGCAGCTCAACCTTTTGCAGCTGGAGGAGAGCCAGCGCTCCAGTGAAAGACAGGAAACCACGGCAACCTCTGCTGGTACTCAGGGCAGCGCTGCAGTGGAGAAAGGAACGAACACTGGCATGCAGACCAACACAGACAAAGAGCCAGTATGTGCCTGAGTTCTTTTAACTTGTCTTTTCTGTTTTCCCTTGCTTTTGCTTTATTTCTCCACCAGATGGCATTATTGTTGTTATTGATGAAAAACAGTCCATGAAAAGGAATGAATCAAAAAAAGTATTTGCCCCTTGATATTAATAGCCCTATCACAGCTCTTTCTGAAGATTAATTGACAGTTGGTATGGTATGATCTAAAATGACCTGTTTAGAACTTATATTAGGATGACAAAAAAAATAGGAATAGACCAATGGGTGCAGCGTTAACAGTTAGCAAGCAACTTACAATATGATTTTTATTTCCTTGCATGTGTTGTTTTGCAGGAAGATGCAGATGATGGCCACCACTGTGATGCTTTCTCTTCATCCAGTGATATGTTGGATATCCTCATGCTGGAGGACTCTCGCTCTGGCACCGGGTCAGCCACGTCCGGGTCCATGGGATCTGCTTTTAATGGCTGTGGCATGTCAGCTTGTGGAAGTGGTGGATCTGCTAGTGGAACTGGTATGCATGTCCATTTGCTGTTTCTATGACACTAGAAGCAAATAGGAAATCCCATAGTGTGCATGTGCACAGAGGAGATCCCTGTAACACAACAGGGGTTAGAATTATGTTATGTTTTAGATATATTGTTTTACCTCAGTACAAATGAGATTTTTGTAGATGTGTAAATAGGCTAGCATGGAGACTTGCCCATTACTCTGATACATTCTGATATATTAGTCTTTATTTGCAAATAAGACTGTAGGCCTACCCCAGATATTAAGGTATTGGTGATTACTAAATTGTTGCCTTCTGAATGAAAATGGTATGAAAATTTTTCATATGGATGGAAATTTACGTACCTACTTATTTTACGTAACATTTTTAAAGTCATTGACATGTTTTGCAGTGGTTTCCCTCACTCTTCTCTTCTCTCTCTCACATACTCTTTTTTTTCTGTATCTTACACAGGGAGCAGTCGTACCAGCAATAACAGCAGTAATTATTTTGGCAGCGTGGACTCTTCACAGATGTCCCATAAAGCCAAGAGACCAGGAGGTGGCATTTCAGGGCCCTTGGAGTTAGAGGAGAGTGAGAGTTTGATCAAATATGCGTTGCAAGATCCTCTGTGGCTCCATGCTGCCAACGTGGACAAGACTGTAATGATGACATACCAGTTGCCCTCTCGGTGAGTGCGTGTAAACATAACCTGTGTCTTGTCACTATTCATAAAGTCAGCATTAATGATCCCTGTGAAGTGTTCTGAAAAAGCATGGAGGGGAAGAGAAGGACAAGGAAATAGGAATAAATAACAATCACACTAGGATATTTAAGACTTGTGATAGATATGACTTTGCAAGTGTAATTTATCATTTTAGCTATAATTAAGAAAAGGTCTACGGTATAGAATAGCAAGGTGTACAAAATACAGTGGTCTTAAGTAAATGTGGTATTTTTATTAAGTATTCAATATTCAATATAAGTATTGAAAGTATTTATAATGATGTAAGAGGAGATAGTGTAACTAGAGCTTTATTCTTCTCTAAGTGTTCATATGGATCCACAAGGTTAATAAAATTACAATTTAAACATCAGTTGGTTGGTATGCATTTGTTTCCCTTTCCCTGCTTTCAGCTCTCTTAAGGTTGAAACAGGCAATCAAATATCATTATGATTTTTTGATTATTTGTTTAGAATATCATGTTTTTTATGGGTGTTCATTTCTCTTTAGTGATGTTCAGCAAGTGTTGCGAGATGACTTGGAGAAACTGAGGCAGATGCAGAAGAGTCAGCCACGGTTTTCTGAAGAGCAGAAGAGGGAGCTGGCTGAGGTTCACCCCTGGGTGAGAGGAGGCGGTCTACCAAAAGCCATTAACATTGAGGTGAACTCCAAGAAAAAGCACTTCACACACAAGACCAGATAGGCATTTTACATCTAGCTCAAAAAGTGTCAGCTAAGTGACAAAATGTAAAGCCAATATAAAGCAGTGAGCCATAACATTAAAACCACTGACAGGTGAAGGAAATTAACAATGATTATCTTGTTACAATGACGCCTATCAAGTGGTGGGATATATTAATAATATATCAAATAAACAGTTTTTAAAGTTTATGCGTTGTAAGCAGTGGAAATAGACAAGCGCAAAGTGATCTGAGCGACGTCAAGAAGGCCTTGGACAGAACAACTCCAAAATAGAAGGTCTTGTGGGGTCGCTTCCGGGGTTAGTGCCTATCAAAATTAGTTAAATAAGGGTCAGGGTCACTGATGCACGTACAGTAGGATGGCAGTAATAGCAAATCTGGTCATAGAACAATTATTATCCCACCATAAAACAAGTTGCTGTTCTCATTCTCGCTATGATGGAAAGGTATCAGAACAGGCAGTGCACTTCAGCTTTCTGCGTATAGCGCTATATAGCCACAGACCAGTCAGAATGCCCATGCTGACCCCCGTGTCCCACTGAAATCATCTACGGTGGGCATATGAGAATTCAGTTCAGTTTTATTTATATAGCACTTTTAACAATGGGCATTGTCACAAAACAGCTTCATAAAAATAATCAGACAAAAAAGGAAACCTATTCTCATTTGGGTGATATGCATAGCGCAACCAAAAATAATTAACTTCTGTAACTGTCCTATGTGCTATGAAGTCAAACCGTGCTATAAAGTCAAATGTGCAATTGTATAACAGGAAATGTGTTGTAGTTAAAATGAAGTCCACTTTGTTGTGGTTACCAAAATGTCAACTGATGGAGACTTGAGTGCACAACTGTTCTTGGCACTTTCAGTCAGAGCAACTGCAGGCTATAAGCCACCATAGCAAAAATATCTCTATCAAATGTGGTCCAAAATCATCTTTATGGTTTTTAAGTGGAACCATTTTCAGTAGTTAGATATGTAGGAACATGACAGAGTTCAAGTACAATTTCCCCGGATCTCAATCCGATTGAGCACTTGTAGGATGTGATGGACTTACAGAACCTAAAGGATTGATTGCCAACTTCTTGGTGCCAGATAGTAGAGCACAGCTTTAGAGGTCTTGTGCAGTCCGAATCTCGACAGGTCAGAGCTGTTTCGGCAGCACAAAGGCGACCTACACAAAATGAATTAATCAGATGGTTTTAATGTTATGGCTGATCAGTGTATTGCATTTAACTAAGATTAAAACACTATTCACAATTATGCAAGTGGCCAAGAAGTTCCGGTACTTAATTTTGTTCACATTGTTATTTCCTTAGTCTGATTTATGAAAGTTGAAAGATGAAAATCTTAATTTATAAAATGCTTAGATTTTAAACCAAAACTGAAAAATTAGGACTACATATTAGCAATTAAATTATTTCATCATTGTTTCAGTATAAGTTTTGTTGACTAGATATACATTATTGTATCACTGTCAACTGACAAATTAATCAATGAAGCATTATAATAATTGTTAAATTAATGTTTAAGAAACATGTAGTAGCATTTAGTTGTAGATATGTAATACATGTTAAATATTTCTACAGCAAATTGTACACTTTTGTACTTCCATTTGCTCGGTGATGTGTGTCACATCACTTGTCAGCAAAACAAATATCATTTTTTTCTGATAATAATGTATGAAATGTATACATTGGCTACCCCCAGGCTATAATCTCTGATGCAATTATTTTTATCACTTGTAGTAATATTATTGCATGTGATTAAACCTCTTCAGCCTGACATCCAGTACATGTTCTGTAATTCTTGTAAGAATCGAACTAATATAAGTGTTTATCTGTTGCATGTTGTGAAGGCGTGTGTTGGCTGTAAAGGAGTCACAGAGACAGTGGTGGAGGAAGAGCTCCCAGACCTGCACATGGGGGAATCTGACGTCACAACCTCCTCTCATGACCAGACGCAATGAAGAGCTTGTATATACTGTATAATTATACACACACACACACACACACACACACACACACACACACACACAGAGCACTGATCTGGGACAGGAAGTGTGTGTACTTGTAAAAAATGGCATAGATTATATGTTAGTGTTATGGAGTTTGCTGTTTGTGTGTGTGTGTGTGTGTGTGTGTGTGTGTGTGTGTGTGTGTGTGTGTGTGTGTGTGAGTGAAGGCGGTGTGCACGTGCATATCGGTATGCGCATGTGCGTGTGTGAAGTCGAGATGTCTGTCAGTGAAATTCATAGACTCCACAGGGTTTTAAGACAATGTCCTTGTGACGGAAAAGTTTTCTGTTTTTCTATTTTTCTGTTTTTTTCTTTCAATTTCTCCTGTAAATGGTTACTATTTTAAGATATTTATGTGGATCTTGAAAACCACACATTTTGTGTTATATAATTTTAGACTCCAAGTCTCCTTGAATACCTCAACTATGACTGTAGTAACTTGTATGTGAAAAGGAGGTCAAGAAGCATTTCTGCTGGAAAAGGCTATGAGAATGAGCTTCAATTTTAACAAATAACAGCAAATGCATATCATATCTTATCATCAGCAAGTATACCTACATAAAATTTTTAAAAACGAGATAGGAAAAGATAAAACTATCCAGCTAAATACTAAAGACCAAGCTTCATACTGCCTCATTAAACCCTGAACCTGAGAGTTCGAAAACAAGTGCAATGAAAATTGTTTAATATACAGAGTTTTATGTAAGTTATTGTATAAGCTAGAACCTTAATGACGATTATGGACAGATGTGTTCAAAGAGAACTGTGGTACGAGTCACAAAAAGTTTTTTTTTTCTTCCTAAGAAAGAGACATCGAGTTAGAAAAAAAATCTGATAAGATTTGACATTGGATATGTCCAAAACAGCTTCTTACTCTAGTAAGTAGGAATTGAATATATTCATATTCAATTAAACAGCAATTAATATATTAATATTTAATTCATAATAAATAAATTATGCTTTTTCTTCTCATGAAACACCCTTAAAAGCACTTTTTTTTACAATGTGAGCCACCAAAGTCTTTTTTGTTTTGTTTTCCTTTTTTTTTTTTTTTTTTGGAGGGAGGTGATGAGATTTATTAATTGAAATATATTTTTCTTTTAAGCTTCAGTTAGGAAAGTTTGCACAATCAAATACAGTTTATTGTTGGCTATACAGAAGGTATTTTGTGTCCGATGTTATATAGGCTTTGTTTGTTAAAAAATAATAATAAAGTGATATTTTTAGAAAAATGCTTGATTGGAGTTTTGATTTTTGTGCATTTTTAATTTACATAGCGTTTTGAAAAGGCAAAATAGGTTCAATTCACAAATGGAAATCCCAATGTAATTAAAAAGCTTGAGACGTATACAGGACATCACACAGCAAAACAACTAGCAAGAGAAAAGCTATTAAGTGATTTAAATTATAGAAAATGAAGAACAAATAATAAAATGTTTTTGTCTTGTTCATGAAACGTGTTTTCTATGGACATAAGCTCTGAATCTGATTCCATCGGACGCTGAGGTGACCGTTGGAACCGTGTGTCTGTAACTGGAGCCGTTTCGGTGCCATATGCTCAAAATGCTCCTTTATTTCTGCCTCAGACGGCATTTCCTGCTCGTTTTATTACAACAGTTTTCCGGTGTACAGCCTCTCTTGTGTTTTAGTGGCCCTTTAAGCGGCGCTGAGGGCGCAGAGACTGGACGCGACGTGAAGAGGATGCGACTGCCTTTGATGAAAGAGACCTGACAGTCGTTCACACCTCTCCAGCCAATTTGAGGACGAGGTGTTAAAAAGTCCGGACGACACTAAAGTCGACACCTCGTAGACGCCACTATAATCCGCCTGATCAGAGGAGCAGCTTACCTTACAAGCTGACAACAGTCCGCCAAGTTTCTAATGTGGATTTGAGGGAAAATGGTTAATACGTTTTTTTTATTCCACACTGACCAGAGGATCAAGCAAAATACAAACTATTATCCAAAGAGTATGCGCTGGGGTTAAGCCTACATCAATATTTAGGGCCCAAGAATGATGACATCATACCTATGTCGTCATAGGGTGAGAGGGGCCATATTGTTTTTAGCCTTGTTATTTTACTGTCCATTTTATCTGTCATATCAGTCAAGCCACTAAATTGAACAGTCCTGAAGAAGTGGTTTATTTCACGTGTTTATTAACACTTATAATAACAACAAGGGAGCGAACGTCCATGTCTTGTTTAGGTCTCACCATCTTTTTCACAGACCTAAATTTAACCAGTGATATAAAGTTGAATTAAATCCTTGGTCTTATAGCCTTCTGTGCTGTTAAAATCAAAGTGAGCCTGCTGAAGAGCTTTCTAACAACGTTTTTTTTTTTTTCTACAAAGGAGTTTGTCATAGCCCAAATAAAATGCTTCCAGTCTATAAAATTGTTTGCCATGTAGATGCTGCTGTTAGTGTATTAGTGTACTTCTATTAATTATAACCCTGTAATATCCTCAACCACATCACTTTATAATGTGTGAACCAGCCAAGCCCCAAAAGGCTTTGGAAGAATGACAGCTGGGATTGTCAGCTCTGGATAACCGACCATCAGAGGTGTGGGGTTTCCTACACACTCCAAAGAGTACTTTCTCACCTTAAGCCTGCATAAGCAAAGTGTGGGAACGATGCCCCCTGTGCTCTTGACCTCTACTTATTTCAATTGTTAATGTTTTTTATTTCTAAGAATTCTACTCATGAAATTCAATAGTGGCCAGCTAGTGTGTGAAGTCTGAGACGTGTAATAATATGTAATTATACCCCATGTTTGTTATGAGACATCCCTGCTTTAGTAGTTTACCACAGTGTAAACTGAACACATTTTATCCCACAAGACAAACACAAATGAACACATTGTAAAAGAAAGAAATGTTTTTAATGAAGAAAACGCATGTCATCAATATATCTACAGCAACAATGAAATATTTACATTTTCTGTCTACAATAATAAAATACAGATAAGCACTCCCTAGAAATACTCATCAGAACAGTCTCGTCTTAATTAATTTATTTTTTTTTACTTATACAAAAAAAAACACTTAAATACGCTACAAAGATGCTGATGTTGCAGTGTTATTATTAGGTTGACGCGCGGCTGTTTCACCATGAAGAGCTTTTCAGAACTGTTACACACACTTCTCGTTCGCAACTAAAATGTCCAGTTTCTCGGAACTAACATTATACCTAACAGCTACACAGGTTCTGTTGCATACATCTCACTGCTACGTTTCAGGGATCTGTCCACGTCTACCAGGGCCTCCATACAGATTTAGAGTAGAACACAGTAGGCACGTTATCCTGAGCGTCCCGGCTGTCCACGTGACTGTGCTCGGTGTCGGTCTCGTCGATGTCCGAGCACAGGTCGTCGCTTGATGTGCTGGACGGGGACGGTGAGAGGTCTGAGGGTCTGCCGGAGGCGCCTCCATCGCGTGGGGACAGCACGGTGTACACCCCGTCGCCCGACCAAGCCCCACCGGGCCCACAATCTCCCACCATCAAATCAGAAAGCAAATCCTGGAAGCGATCTTCGTCGTTCAGAGGCATACACTCCAGTAGATGGTTGAGCAGGTCCGCTGCAATGGTGGCGTCGATGCCGGGACAGCTGGACACGAACGTGTGCACTTCATGCATGCACTGGATATAACCGGCGGTGAAGCGCTCACTCGCTTCACGGTTCATGCTGTCAGCTGCTGAAGGAAAGACAAACACATGAGTGGCTTTGATCAATTTAAGGTTCTGATTAAAGAGTTGGCAAATGATCCTTGAGCACACCTAACTCACATTTCGCTCTGTTTTGAAGAATACTTTCCACGTGCTTCACGGTCATTTCCAGGACTTCTGCGTTCTCCATCTTTGTCTGCGCCTAATGATGACACAAAGAGTGTTAAAGCAGGCTCATTGTTCGCCCTGGTTCTGCAGAAAACGAGCTGTCATGTGTATGTGTAGGCGTTAAAGTTGGACAAGTGATCAGCGCGACTTACGTCTGAGTCGGTCACAAGCAAGCGCAGCTCCTGCAAACTTTCATTAATCCGGGCGCGCCTCTTCTTCTCCACCAGCGGCTTTCTCGTCTGCACACATGTAACGTTACATAGCATTAAGCATCGCTGCAAACACTAGCAAAGCCAGGAACGATGGCAAGATCACACAAAACAGTTCGTACCTTTCTGTCTCCTTTGATCCCATAATAGTCATCCTCACTCTTGCCGTTGCGGGAGGCAGGGGCCATGTTGCTGTGGTGCAGATATCCGAGAGAGAGAGAGAGAGAGCGCTCCAAACAAGCACGCAGCGCCGTTACGGATTCTGAATGGAGGGCAGATGGCCGGCGAGCGCAGTCTGAAACAAAGGTCTACTACACACGGTGCTAACAAGCGAGGCGGGTATTGTGCTAGAGCGGGCAACCAAGGGGTGCATTTATGGAGCCTGATTTACATGTGAATGGAGCGCGGAGTGCGCGAGAGAGCTGACGGCGAGCTCGCGCACAAAGAGAGCCAATCAACTGCAGCCCCTTTGTCTCGCTTTCGAAAACCAACCCACCCTGAGGAGTGTGTAGTGGAGGGGAACGCTTCGATTTCCCTGTCCCAGATCAGCGACTCTGTTCAGTCATACCAACACAACAACCTACTACTACTATTACTACTACTACTACTAATAATAATAATAATAATTAGAGGAAGTTAAAGTGATTTTTAAACATTTAATATAGGCTTGGTAATTAATAGACAGATACAAAAATCTGCACTGAATGAATTTGTAAATGATCAGACCACAGATAAACCCCAGTTCATATAACATTAAGATATTACCTGTTTTATCACCTTTTAATATGCTATCCTACTGTTTACCTGTAATTGATTGTTTACCTGTAATGCAATTAGGTTTATTAATAAAAGTTGTATTTTAATTGATATACATTCATTGTGATAAATCGCTTTCTATCTAGATGCCAATCAGACGTCTCGATATATATATTCATTTATTTTTCTCTGCTTATTTACTTACTTAGTAAATAACGAAAATGTCTCCCTCTGCTGGACACTCCGTGTATGTTTCCACGTCAGTTGTGCCAGTTACACAGCTTTCGAGGACAGCCTATTTTTACACAGACGATCAACGAGGCCATGATGTAAGAAGCCTAATTATTATGCTGACGTAATTCGATAAACAGAGTGATTAACATGTGTTGCTTAATATATGATCATTTAACTTTCATGTTTTATACGTCCAGGTACACAAATCTACCGTAATACACTGTTTACTGTAGCATGAGAGCAGGGTGTGTGGGTTTGGACGCAAGCACAATCCACGGCCATCTTTTAGTCCAAAATGATTTAGAAAAATCCCAGGTACATACGACATCCTAACGGCAATATAAAATCTAGTCATGTATAACCTCTATGTTGTAGACTCGGGGTCCTAGGTCTCCGGGCCAGGGGGACTGCAGGCTATTATTGCAGACACACTGGGCCGTTAATGGATGTTTAAAGTAAAACAATTAGTCAAAGGAAATCCGGTGCTTCATTGAGATGATATGTCTTTGTGATTTTATTTATTTATTTATTTATATTTTGTTCCATTAGACATCACGTTTATTATGGAAAGTAGTAAAAGGTTTGATTCTCGATCACATCCCATAAATAAGGGTAATTACACCACCATTAAACTAATACCCTGTGTTCAAAACCTCAATTTTCTGATTAAATGAATGATTAAGGATCCCGGATTCCCACACACCGTCAAAGCGTTGTCATAAATTATAATAACTCCATATAAGTAGAGTGCCATGTCAGGTTATTTTTTGACTTCCGGAGGACTGATGCAAATCTGAGTGCGTCGTTCACCGTAAAAGCCTAAAATAAGCATCGGAAGGCACAGCCATTTCAGGAGCATTTCAACTTAAAAGCCCTTGTGCTCGCACTGCAGCTTCTAAGGTAAGACGAGCACAAATTTAATCACCTTCAATAAGGCCTG
Organism: Clariallabes teugelsi; assembly: GCA_030014215.1. NCBI lineage: Eukaryota > Metazoa > Chordata > Actinopteri > Siluriformes > Clariidae > Clariallabes > Clariallabes teugelsi. Next base: position 12,159,197 of record JAQMYG010000018.1, read on the forward strand.
TGTCTATTATTATTATTATTATTATTATTATTATAGCCAGCACCTTTGTAAAATATAGTTTGTACAACTTCCTGATCAATAAAATTGAATTGAAAATTTAATCTGGTTGGTCAGAGTGTGTTCACTCAGTCATATACAACTTTATCCTGTATATAGGGTCGCAGTGGGCAGGTGCCCTAACTCTCCTGGGATAGGCTCCAGATCCCCGCGACCCTGCATACAGGATAAAGCGGTATAGACGATGAGTGAGTGAGTGGCTGCAAAGTTTATATTATTATGCTTTTTTTTTCTCATTTCAAAGAGAGAGAGAGAGAGAGAGAGCTGTTATAGTCTATGTGATAACAGAAAGTGACCTGTTTGATGGTTATATAACAATAATAAGTACAAGTAAGTACTTTCAATGCATAAAAAGTATATTCATGTTCTTTAATTTATAATATACTATAAAGCAGGGTTGCCAAACTGCTTTATACATATTATATAAAATGTATAAAGCAGGGTTGCCAAATTGTTGCTGTGCATGATGAGTTAACCATCGCCTCGCACCTCTACCTCCTCTCATCGTGCTTGGTGGGTTTACTCCGGTTTCCTCCCACATGGGACTAAGGGACTAAACACAGTCTGTATCAAGTTGCTGGGTTTGGGCATTTGCTGGGAATTGAATTAGAGCCTTCCACATGGTAGGTGAGATGCCTACCACTGAACCACCAATGTCCTGTAATAAAATATAATAAAATATGCAATAAAATATCCAGTCAACAACTGTGTGGTGTTTTTATTATATTAAAGATCATATGATGCAAGACACTTAATGTAGCATATTCTTAAACCAATTTAATTCAAATTTATGTTTACAGAACTTTCTGCAGTAGACATTGTCACAAAGCAGCTTTATGAGTCAAACTGCAAAGTTTCCCATTTTACACTACATGGTGAAGAGTACTGAGTGTGTCTGTTATGAAGTTTCTGTGTACAAGTCTACAAAAAAGTTATCCATTGAAAAATGGGTGAGTGTTTGGCATAGAGTGCAATTTTTTAGAATATCCATGTGGAATCATACACAGTAGCAGATAGTGAGTCAGAGGTACAGATTGCTCCAAGCACAAGCAGAGCACCAGGAAGGGTCAGGCAGTTTGGTATCCTGAGGGTGTCAGAAACATACTTTGTCATCCCATCTGGGAGCAGAAGTAATGTATGTAGCTCGTATTGTAGAAATTTTGAAAACACACTAGTGTTGGCATGTGAAAGAATGTCCTGAGTCAAAGGATGTTCTCAGAAACTACTAGGCCCTGTTCATGTCCTCACTGAGAAACATTATGTGGAATGAAAATGTTAAAACTTTAAGAATTTTCTTCATTTAATAAAAAGAAATCCGATTTTCTCTGGTCTAGCTCAAACAAATATAATAGTTTTTTTTTTTTTTTTTAGAACTTGGGAAATTGTTCAGGTTTTTTTTTTCTCATCTTATTAAAATTGTTGTAAATGATTGTCGATTGTCATCATTCTTGAAAAGGAAAAAAGAGAGAGATCCGTAGATATTAGACATCATCATCTTGGCTTTGAAGTCCTTGCACTGGTTCCCAGTACATTACAGTATCCTAACCTCAAGTTAAGGTTAGTTTTTAACACTTGTAACAATGTAGCTCCCATAAGTTACTGTGCCATCACTGTTTCTAGATACTGAAGGATATGCAAAGATAATTAAATTCAATTAATTTTTATTTATATACATATCACTTTTAATAATGGACATTTTCACGACCACAGATTTTCACAGTACAGGGAATTTTGGAACGTTAATTAGCCTAATCTGCATGTCTTTGGGCTGTTGGAGGAACCTGGACCCTGGAGGTGCAAAGGCGACAGTGCTAACCACTAAGCCACTGTGCTCCTTATTCCTTATAATTGCTTTAAAATAGTAAAATTATGACTCATTTTCTCTCACTCTCTCTCTCTCTCTCCCTCTCTCTCATTTTTTAAATAAATTATATTAACCAACTTATTTAGTCCAACATAAGAAGTTTTTACTTAAATCTGTCTACTTTTTAATACTTCTTGAACTTTCTTCTTTGCTGTCTTTCTATAAACCGATATTTATAGGCGTTGTTATTTATAACCGGTGCGCGCTGATTGGACGACTCTTACTTTGAAGCAGACCGGAAGTCGGGAATTCCCTTTAAGTGCGCGCGCAGTTCAGCATCTCGCATCAAGCGCATCGCTGCCTTTGTGGTGCATCAGCTCCTCTCCTGAGCGTGCTCACACTAAGACCCGCGAGCTAGAGAACAGAACAGAAGAGAAGAGAGAATGGTGAAGATCTCGTTTCAACCCGTGTCTGTGCAGAAGCCTGAAAAGCAGAGGGATGGAGAGAAAGAAGAGATTATCATGTCTTATTCTCAAGTGAGTTGTTTTTTTTTTTTTTTTTTGTTCTTAAAAAGTAAATTTTATTTTAAAAATTTCAATAATGCAGGTGTAAACTGATTTAACGGATGTTTTTTTAATCGTTTTAGTTAAAATGTAAGTTTAAAAAGGTATTTAAAATATTGGAGGAATTTTAACATTTAACCCCCCCACTTGAAGTATAATTATGACTCTATGCTAATGACGCCATAATAGAGTGGCACGGTTGGTGGTGTTTATGACGCTTTTATTTGCAGTGTAGAAACGAAAACCCAGAATTATTATTCTTATTACTATATTTATTTATTTGTTTATTTTATTTTTTAGCTTTAAGGGAATAAACCTGATTCCCAGAGCGCTGCCGTCTCTGGCATTGCATCACTGTTAGTATGGACAAAGCGGTATAGGGTGACGTGCAAAAATAAATAAATATTAAATTTTTTAAATCTGCCTTACTGAAAGTACATTATAATAAAATGTCGGTTTATAGTCTGATACGTATTTTAAAATGAATTTAGATTATTTATTTATTAATTAATCAATAAAATAATTAGTTAATTAATTAATCAATTAGGGTCGAGTAGCTCAAATTACGATAAGAACGAAAGTGCTGCTGATGAAACTCTTGATGTCATAATGGAATAGGCTTGATACTCATATTTTTTGCTTGGTTGTTTTTTCTAGTACAGACATCACCTAATATGAATAAATGCACTTAAGTGAAATAGCCTATTTAATGTCATTTGTTCAGAATTCTTTTTAGGATGCCTGGATCCCGATCAAATACAAGATGAATAGAGAACTAATATGACCCTGTATTCATAACATATTCTCATTATTGCTCAAAGATCCAGAACATTAAATGTGTTCCCCATATGATTTAAAACTATTCATTTAATGCATTTGAATCCTAGATGTATATAATCAGAAGTAGAAGCAATAGCCTACTCATGCCCATGCAGAATATCCTCAAAATAGTATCTCCAGTGTCTCCTGCACTGAAAAGTCTATACAGATATAAACTATAAAGTACAGTATGTGACTTAAAAAAAAAAAAAAAAAAGCAGCTGCGTCACGCATTTGCTCTGTCAGCAGGTCTGGTGGACTTGCTACAGCATTGCCATGGTGAGTACAGTCAGCGTGGGCTGAAGCCAGAATGGCGTCCTTGGCAGGCTGGTCTGAGAGACTGGAGGCGTTCACACCTCCTGACTCCTTGAGATGTAGCGTGACTAATTCCTTCCTTGGCATTCACAAAGTGGTATTACAGAAAGAGAGAGAATACGTGCTACTAGGGTTTATCTGATTAGTTGCTAGAAAGGCGTCATCATGGTCTCGAGATTGCGGAGTCATAAGCATGAGCCGTGAAGTGTATAAAATCACAAATGGCTAGGTTCAGAGTTCGAAACTGGTTTGTTGTCACAACCAACAACGTCTTTAAACAGTCACACTCATCAGAATCGCTGTAAAGTTACATGAGCTCAGGTTCGCCTAAACATGTCCTTTTGGGGTATAAGGCTTTTGTTCAAATCCCCCCGCCCTAAAGATTTTGCTACTCTGGCAAAATGGTCTAATAGGTTCTATTTTCTTTTAACCAGGATGATTTGGTCCTGCCTGTGAGGCCTAAGAAGTCTTCAGTAAATTGCCTCTGGTGTCTGATTCCTGGCCTGGTGATCTTCGTGTCTGGCCTGATCATGGTGTCAGTCTATGTGTATCGCTACTACGTCAACACTCAGGTGAGACATGAGCAAAGAGTCATATAAAATGTAATAATAATAAGAAGAAGAAGAATATATAGCGCTGTAAACTATTAAGTAAATCGTAACTGAAGTCAAATAGTAGGACTGTCTGAAAAAGCTTTATTTGTGCAGATAAGACAAATAAAAGCAAAATCTAGGCCACATTTTGTGTCTGATGAGTAATATGCCCCATCAGTCATCCTCTTTAATTTTCACTCCCTTCCTCATTCATTAGCCTTGGCTTCCATCTTGTGCTTTGTATGTTCTTTTTTTAAGACATGTTCCAATTTTGCTCTTTACACAGATCCCAGAGGACAGCCTGTTCCACTGTCGGGTGATGTATGAAGACTCCCTGTATGCGCCGTTGCTAGGGAGACAGGAGCTGCAAGAGAATGTCGGCATCTACTTGGAGGAAAACTACGAGCACATCAATGTTCCTGTGCCCAACTTTGGAGGAAGTGATCCAGCTGACATCGTCCACGACTTCCACCGGGTAAGAAGAAGAAGAATCTCCTAGCTTTTTGCATTTTAGCTCTTTCTCTTTTCATTAGTAGGCCACGAACAGAAGAGAGGAATTAGTTACTTTTGTTTATTTGTTGGTAATTTGTGTCTCTTCCCCCACTCTCTTATCTACACAGGGCCTCACAGCATATCACGACATTGCGTTGGATAAGTGCTATGTTGTTGAGCTCAACACCACTGTTGTCATGCCTCCCAGGAACCTGTGGGAGCTACTTATTAATGTCAAGGTAAAATGCGTTACCATGACTCTGTCCCTTCTATCACATCTTGTATCATACTCTATATATGGCCTTTTAATATAGGCATTTTGTGATAAGTGAAATGTCACTGAGGTTGGAGTAAAGGATGCTGTTTTGTGAATAAAACAGTTTAATTAGTCCAAACTTGCCAGAAAGGAAATTGAGGTCAAATTCTAGGTCTAACAATTTGGGTCAAATTATAGTTATCTTCATTTTAAACATGTATGAAACTTGATGATTTTGTTCAACAAAACACAATGAGTTTTTCAGTTTAATACTTAATTGCTGTGTGTGTTGTGCAGAGGGGAGTGTACCTGCCTCAGACCTATATGGTTCAGGAAGAGATGATGGTGACCGGCCGTGTGAAGAACATGCGTCAGCTTGGCCCCTTTATCCACCGTCTGTGTTATGGCAAAGAGACTTTCCGGCTGAAACGCCGCAACTCTCGCAGACGTAAGTCTAGCTACTTTGCCTTCCTTGCTTAGACAACTATGAAAGAGACAACTTTACCTCTTCCTTATTTGTCCGTCACAATTTTGTTCTTTTTCTTTCCCTCATCTATTAATGGCTAGTTTATACTACCATTCTATAACTATTTATCCTAGTTGTATACTTTTAAGATGAATTCAACACCCTGACATATATTAAATTTTAAGCACTACTAACAATGAAGGCTATTATTTAATTGCTGATATTATGTAATATGTGGCAAATGCCCACTTAGGACTATTGAGCTCACAGAATGGTGCTTAAATGATGAAACATTCAAGTCGACTGTAACTTTAAACCTTCTCATTTTATGGGCCTACAACTCGCGCTACGTCACAAATGGTCTGCCTCCGCTCTAGTGGCAGTGGAGGAAACCTGGAGCTGATGTTAGTGTAGGCTGGTGCTACGTAGATCTCGCGTGCGTGTGTGGGATGCACTAATACTGTGATCCACCGTGTGATTAATCCATGTGTGGATGATTCACTAGCTGAGTGTACGCCAACCAGCTCCAAGTAGGGTACTGCACGGGAGGAGGAAGTGATGCAGTCAGTGAAGTGTGGGAGTTTGGCTTATTGGGGATTCTCCTTCTTTTCACAGAATGACGCATTTGACTAGACAGCATTTGTACTGATTGTGTAGGCCTGAAATACTTTGTCTAAAATGAGCCATGAGTATCGAACTGGGGGTTGAACAATTTGTAAAAAAAAAAATTATTTTTTTTTCTTCTGTAAACCAATTACTATAATACTAAATAAAATAGTCTTTGGACACCGTTAGTATTTCTTAAGTCTGTACCCAACATTGCTTAAGTCATATTCAAGTCAGTTCTTTAAATTGCCCTTTTTCTAACTTTGTGTTATCCTCTCTAGGTATCGAAAAGCGAGATACCAGGAAGTGTCACAGCATCCGTCACTTTGAGAACACATTCGTGATGGAGACGGTGATCTGTGAACGGGCCTAAAGCGTCAGCCTCGGCATCTTCCCAACTCGACTGAGCAGAACCCAAAACCTGTTCCTCTGCGTTTAGCTTTTATTGCACTTTATAGCACATCTATGTACATACTATGTAAGGCATCAGGTTTATCCCCCTTTAATTTATTATTAATGTGATGAGAGAAATTGTTTTTCCCCCCTCCTAGAATCCTAATGTCCCAGGTTGAATAATTAACTGCCTTAGTGTTTGGTGGCTATTCTTGTTGTCTTGTCTCGGATAAACATGTTGATCTGTATATAGTGGAATTTAAATAACAAATGTATAACTTTTCTTTTTTTTTTTTTTCATTGAATATGGGCGGATCTTAATGTCTGACTAGTCTGAGAAATTGAAGCACATTGAAATGATTTACCAGACTGTATTAACATCTTTTTAGTGTGGGACTGCGGCATGCACTATGCACTGACTTCATTTACTTTATGGTTTGTCTCTTTTTGTGTGTTATGGTTATTTTGTCTGTAGAATGGATAACCTGTTCACTACTGTCTCCCTGTGTTAAATAGGAAATCCAGATTTTGAAACTTGTCTTAATGCCAAAAAGTATACCTCATGTTTTAGAAATGTATAAGTTAATTACTTGTTATTTAATTAAGACATTTGTTTTCATTTTTTTTCCCCCCAAAGGAACTTAAGCAATAGAGTTTTCTTATCTTGGATTTCATATTTTAACATCGGACATTTTCTTATTGAGTTATGAAACTTGTATGTTTTTTCTCTTTGTGACATATCCGTGAATAAACTTTATAGAAAAATTGACCAGACTCGCATTTATGAGTGCTATTCTTTGTAATCATTGTATTTTGTGGCTCTTGTTGAAAATAAGGAAGTGTTTGTGAACTGCTTTATTAATAAGTATCTTCCCTAGTTTACCATGATATGGACCTCTAATGTGCACTGTAAAAAATCTTATGTATCTACTTTAAAAAAATATGGTAACAATATTGCACATATTATTTTTAAGCAGTTTTTAAGGCTTGATTTTTTTTTTTTAGAAGAATTTACTTGAATAAATCATGTAAAAAATCCTAAATTATTTAGCCAGACACACATTATTTTTAAGTAGTATTTACGGCTTGATTTTTTTTTTTTCCCCTAGCAGAATCTACGTGAATAAATCATGTAAAACATCCTAAATTATTTAGCCAGACACATCATTTTAACATTATTAGTGGAATAATCGTTTTTAGTTTAAGCAGATAAAACAGAATGTACTCATATGTATTAAGGAAAATTACTTAAAGTGCCCCTATTATGCTTTTTCAAATTTGATCTTTCATGCAGTTTGTCATGTAGCTGTATGTGAACATAAACTATCTGCACTATCTGACGCCGACAGTGCACGATAAATGAAGTTTTTGTGTCTTAAAAAAAAGTCTGCTCACATTCGCCTAAACGAGTCATTAGCAATTCTAATATTTCTCTGTTACGCATCCACGTCACTACGTAACATATATGCATAATGTCCGCCCACGTTCTAAGTTGAGAACAACTTGCCCGCCATCTTACAATTAACGATACCACACTCTTGTTAATGTGACCAAGCATTCATGCCGGGTTCGCTTAAACACTTTGTAATATAAAAAAACAATAAAAACGAGAGCACACGAAATCCTTTTT
>JAQMYG010000018.1:12170604-12187173 GCA_030014215.1 Clariallabes teugelsi
ACGATAGACCAAAATCTCTACCGGTTGACAAATTTCTACCGGTTAACCGTGTATACCGGTATACCGCCCACCCCTAACGACTCGTATGATAAAAAGCTTTTGATTGGCAGATTGTCATAATTGGGAGTTAATAAGGAGGGCACACGTGGTTGTAAAAGGGCCTTCCATTAGAGATACCATGGGAAAATCCAACTCAATCAAGACCTTAGAAAAAAAAAAAAACATTGCCTTCCATGGGTGTGTTTCTACCTTTAATTTCCAAACAACTGAAAGTTACCACAAGGATCCATAGAAACAACTGTATACAGATTTCAAATATTGGAACAAAACAGACATTGTGTTGTTTAGGAAACAGGTACACATTAAAATGACCAGCATAAAGTAATACATTCTTTGGTCAAAATTTTACTGTTTTATCATAATGATCAAAATTTACTATGAAGGAAAATAGAGTGAAACTTTTGCTCCACAGAACACCATTCCCACTGTCAAGCATGATGGTGGCAGCATTGTGCTGTGTGGGTGTTTTATAGATTGCATCATGAGGGAGGAGGCTTATCTAGAAACTCTGAAGCCACACCTCAAGACATCAGACAAATGGTAAAACTGCCAGCTTAAATACAATGAAGTGAAAACTTTGGAGTGGCCTGCAAAGATCCCTGAACTAAAGCCCAGAAAAGCTTTATGGACTGAACTTAAAAACAAAAAACGTGTCCGAGCAAGGAGGCCCAAAAACCTGACTGACTTACCCCAGTTCTGTCAGAAGGAAAAGGCAAAATTTCACCCAAGCACTGCATGAACATTGTGCAAGGCTACCCCAAGATTTCTGTTCAAGTTTAAGTGATTAAAAGGCAATGCCACAAAATAGTATCAACGTGTAAAAATGTTTCACCCATAGTGAAAAAAATTTATAAATGTGTGTCTTACATGATAATATGAAATTATTGCTCTTATGGAAATACAGAAAACATGCTATATAAATTAATACAGGAACGTATGGGTGCGATGAAATGTGCCCAAGTTTATATCAACTAATGTCCTCAAGTATAAAAAACCCTGAATAATTGATTTAACGTTTATTAGACCAGACAAGATACATGAACAGGAATTTGAGCCCCTACGTAAACCTAAAACTCCTATGCCCTTTCTAATGACATTTTAAGATGTAAAATAATTCATGCAAAAATCCCATTGATTTGTGCTTTGAGCAAATATCTGAACAGATTTAATAACTGAAACTGTTAAACTGTCAATACATTTGTAAGAAATGTAATAATGTCAGGCTGGTACAAAAACATTCATTAAGTCATGATGTTGTAATTACTGTTATTTAACAGGTTAATAATATACTTTTTAAAAGCAAGTTACGGCTAGTTTCTTTTTTTTTTTAAATGAAGAATTCAAGACACAGATTGTAGGAGATGGCAGATGCACTGTTACTGGGTGTCACTTAACTTTGGTTGTATTTCTCTCAATTTGTACTTGCAGATCGCAGACAGGAAGCTGTGGGAGGTTTTGTTCATTATGTGAAGACTTGCTGAAAACAGCATGTGAATCTGCTAGACAAGGCCAACTGTAGATCTCATATGAGATTAGCCAGTGAGTATTCAAAATTGTTTAGAGTTTCTTCTCATGTCGAGTTTAAATGAATGATTATTTCCTGTTTTCGTAGACAGTAGAATGCAACAAAGAGTTGCAAAGGTTTCTTAAGAGAGAAATTCCGTTCATATACTGATTGGTAACAATGTGCTCTGTGCCAGTGTACCACAAGTGCATGTATAGCTATAGTCAAAAGTCTATTAACTCCAACTAGAATTTGAATTCTTTCATATCTTTTCGAGTATAGGTTAACAAAAGCCGAAAAATTCAAATGATTTTAACAAATAATTAAGCCGAAAAAAATAAATAAATGTCCTGTTAGGTTTCAAGGAAAGTCATTAGTTAAGTACTGTGTATAACAATGATGAATTAGCGCCATCTTTTGGCAAAAGAGCCCATCCCAGACACGAATTGGGAGCACGGTTGTCCGATTACTTCTGAGCCTGTGAAAATGGAGGGAGAGAGTAAAATAGCTGCAATTCTGAAATTATTAATGCAATATTTTTGTTAAACCCTTTGCATTGAAGCTAAAAGACTACACTTTGATCAGATCTTTGACTGCTGCAAATCCATTGTGGTGCTGAACAATGACATCGATAATTGAAAAATGTGTTGGGGGCCAAATACTTATGGTCCTGACTGTATATGTGTTTTGTATTTGTGTAAACTGTTTAACTGTAAATTAACACATTTAATGTGGCACAATCATAATCATAATTGGGGCAGAAAATATATTATAGAATATTTTAAAGTTGGTTATAGCATAAATAATGTTTTTGATATTAGAAAACCAGAGAGCTCAGAGGAAAGCAGGCAGAAAATATAACAGAGGAACATGTAAAAGTCCACGCACATAACCATCTGATATCAGGTTTCCTGGTGCTGTGAGGCATTATAGCTGTGACACCTGAAAAGAAAAACCAGTAACATTTACATCAATCTCTATAGGGCAGGGATGAAGGTATCATAAGAAAACTTCGTAAGCTGAATTATTAGGGCCATACCACAAGTTGCAAACTGCTCATGAGCACTAATAACCCGTCTCATATACATATTTCACTCTTAAAAGTCACACATTATACTCTTATTATACTTTTATTCATTTTTTTTTTTTTACAACTGACAAAGGTCTCATGTGCTCCAAAATGTGTCATTTACTTTTCCAGCTACAAACTACTCAGATCATGCATTCTGGAGTTGCTGAAAATCCCTGATTCACTGCTGTTCCATCTGAGCTTCAGTGTCTATTAATTTAACCTTAAATGAAGTGCAGTCCCCTACTAAATATCTGTGATGTCTGACATTCCCATCTAGTGTCAAGTGGGTATCGGAAAATCTCACTGAACTAAAAAAGAACAGAAGAAGAAATATTAAAATAGTTGAAACTGTAACCACAGGAAGGAAATCACAGTAGACAGTGAGATACACCTGCGCGATGCTGAGCGCCAAGATGCCTCTTTTTTTTCATACACACTTGAGACCCATTAATAACTCAGAAACTGAATTTTGCATAATAGGTGGCCTTTGAACACAAATATCCTGAAAGTATAGCAAAAACAAATGAATTGGCTTTGCTTTTCCACTGATTTTGGATGATATAATACCTTTTCTCCAGTATAATAGAACAATAAATAGGCTATACATTTCTATAATTACACATAGCAATTAAAACTTGATAAAAGATCATTAAACCTTGAATGCATTTACTAAAATAAAATAAAATATATGTTATTTTATTTAGGAAAGTAAAACCTTCATTGTACCTCAGGTTCATTAATTGTTAATAAGTAGTAATATTTCTGGCTTACTCATAGTCATCAGCTATGATGATAGGGCAAGGCAATAGGTTTGCCAAAAAATGTCAATCTGTGATACTGAGACTCACAATGAAACAGAGTCCAGTCTTTGCTTAGCTGAAAGTGTGTATGGAAGTTTGTATATGGTTCGAACTCTTTCTCTGTTTCTCTCTGTTTCTCCACCAATACTTTCAGTCAGGTCATGATTTGTGGTTTGATTTCGTGAAAACAGGCACGATTGCTCAAGACGGTTTCCTTGATGTGTAGAGGCATGTGGTAGAACTGGAATGCTTGCATGAAGCTGAAGTTCCCATGTAGTCATAATGAAAGTCATTAAAGGCATGAACATGAGCGTGGAACAGAATTTGTTCTATGGGGTTAAAAAAGATTTGCCTGTCCAGCTATTCTTTATCAGCCATGTTTAATTTTATTTTATTGTATTGTATGTATAAATACTGTAATTAAAAGGCTTACATATTAAAAAAAAAAAAAAAAAAACTACTGGTGAAGTACTTTATCCTACAACTGACTGTTTGTTTTTTTGTACACGTTCCATGTCTGTTGTTATAAAACAACAACAATATATTATCAATAAGGTTGATGAGGAAGTTAAAAAGAGGACATAAATGAACGTATTTTAAGTAACCAATAATGTTTTACTATGTGTTAACATTGCTCGGAATATATTATATAATAAAATAATAGGTATATAATATAATATAATATAATATAATATAATATAATATAATAAGTGTTTTCAGTGTAAATAGAAGACATTCACATTGACTCTTACAAACCGAGAATCATTTATTTGCAGAAGGAATTACTGTCATTGGGTCCGCTTAAATAACGGCAGTCATTTTCATTCTTGCTGAATAGTTTCTTTTCAAATATACAGTAATAGGTGATCTCTGATATAACAGTGAGTAAATTCATTTTGGATGAAACAAATCACACTTTGGATTGAAAGCAAATTAATATACAACAAATTTTTGATAAACAAATAATTTACAAACAGCCAATGTTTTTCTTTCATAGTCACCCCCTGACACACCGTTTTTTAAGATCTTTATTTACTTTACCATGAAGAACATTATATAGTTAACTTCTTCAAAATGAAATCAGCAATAAGTTATTGTATCTATACTTAATTATACTTTCTATGCTTTTACAAATTACTATAGAAAAAATAAAGTCTTTAGTTTTAGTTACCATTTGATCACATAATTTTTGTTAGGGCTGCTAAGAGCTAAAAAAAATAAATAAAATAAATCCATCACCACTATGTCCAAGAACAACAATAATAACAACAACAAAAACTCACCATAAATGTTTCCATTAAGTGGAGAGATTGTTAAAAATTATAATCCAACAAAAATAGTAAACAACGTGGTTACAATGTTACGGACCAACAGGTGCTTTGGTAAAAATTACTGCTTAGTAAATGATTTTACTGCTTAGTTATTAAATGTAAAACTCTAATACTGTCTTTTTCTTTATTTATCAATATACACCCCAGAAAACTAATTATAAATAAAACATGAAAGTAAAACATTTTAAAGTTTTTAAACAAACATTTACAAAGAAAAAAACAACACTTTAAAAAAAGTTGTACTTTTAAATAATGCTTGTTCTATAGGATACTATATACTTGGCATGAGAATTGTAGCACAAAGAGAAATATGTTTGCGGCAGAATGAAACTACCAGGCATGCTGCCTCTGCCCACTCCTTCACCCAACTAAAGAAGACCGGCAGCAGCATCCTCTATGACTCTCAGCCCTTTTGCCAGTTAAATAATTATTGCTGAATGTTTATTAAACTTCCCATGAACAGATTTAAATTCCCTATGACACACATTATAAAACATACTAGTTTAACAAGAAAAAATTAATAAGATGGAGCTTTAGGCATTTGATCTAGATCAACCTCATAAACTTCTGAAAATTCATTTCTGAAATATCTGTTCAGCTCGGCACGCTCCCATCGCGTGAGAACGACCTTTGACAGACTGCTGAGGTGACTCAAGCTACAAACCTTTTTCTATTTTACACATCTGAGGCATACAGTATTTAAAACAGTGGAGTTACAAATGACTAAATATATCTTGATAAGCATCTCTGCTTTTTTCAACCCAATAAAATCCTATCAATCTGTCTTCAGCTTGCCAACCTTCGCACCTGAGATGCTCGTAGCAGCCCCTGTCTGAAAGTCATTTTTGTAAAATGGCATTTATCTTCTGCTTCCGATGTAGACTAAAGTAAACAGATTACTCTGTCAATAAGAGTTTTAGTAAGCATCATCATGTTTGTAAAAAATCAGAACAACTGCAAAAATCCACACTTTCTTTCTCTCTTATGTGTCTGAGGCACTCATACTTCTAATCCTGGTGATGGACATCCTTATTCTTTCCTTACCTGCCCGTACCTCTTTGGCTATAAAGTAGTAGAATATGGCATCCAGGCAGCATGTTATGTTGGCCAGGCTGAGTGACAACTGTATAAACAGCGAGATCTTTTCCATGTCTGCACACTCGGAAATGATGGAGCTGCGCACCAGGTATTGGAGAAAGATTGCTATATGGCATGGTGTGAAGGGCACCAGGAAGGCACATAGACTGCTGTATATGATCCGGACAGCAGCGCGTTTCTCAGAAGTGTTTGTGTAGTCCCGAGAACGCAGAGTACTGATACTCTGCACTGAGCAAAATATTAACACAAGAGCAGGCAGCAGAAAGCCAAACACTTCCAGACACACAATAAGCACCATGTTCCATCCTTTATTTGAGAATCCATGAAAGCAGTGAAAATCACCAGTTCCCTCTTGCCGGAATGTATATACTGGAAGAGTAGCTGCAATAACCAACACCCAAATTACCAAACATATAATCATGGCACTTTTCTTGGAACGTAGGTACTGGGCACGGAATGGGTGGCATATGCCAAGGTAGCGGTCCATGGATATGCACATGATGATGTAGATGCTTCCATACATGGCCATGAAGTACAGGCTTTCCAGAAAAGAGCACAAATGTTTTTTGTTGGATGACCACTTGTTATTTGTGGCATGCATCTTGAAGGGCAGCTGAAGCAGCAAGAGCATGTCCATTACAGCCAAGTTGATCATGTAAATGATGGATTCAGTCCATTTTTTAAAAATGCAACAGAACAACCAAAGTGCCACTGCATTTAGGACAATGCCAACCACAAAGATTGGCACGTAGATGACCAGTTCCACTGTCTGCATCAGCTTGTCCACATGATCCGTTGAACAGTTGCTATTGTTGCTCATAGTGACTCTGGGGGAAAGAACATTTGTTTATAAAATTCTTCTGATGATTATTTCTCATACACCTACTCCCATACACATATTTAGTAGCATGAGCAATAATGAGAGATAACGCAAATTTTGCTTTGTCCAAAAAAGCCGTAGCGTGATGTCCTAAAACTTAATTTACATGTTTAAATTAAATATTATTTATTCAAAAATCATTTGTAAAATGTTAGCTTGTCGTTTCTCTTCAATAGGATTTGCTTTTTAGGATGTCGTTACATTTTATTGTGTAATAAATAACAAATATAATAAACCTACTTATTTAATGTGTAGAGCCATAGGGTAATGAAATCAAAGTTAAAAAGTATATGTTAAAATTAAACTTTAAACAGATTTTAGACATTTATATGTGTAAAAATGTAATTAATCTTAATTGGATTATAGATCATTGATTTTGTAATAAAATCCTGAATTTTCTGTAAATTAAATGGTTTGTTGATTTGACTCCTTCAGCCTTTTATGAACTTTGTATGAAATAAAAGTTTAATTAAAATGAATTTAGCTCTTCTAATTTAACTGATTTATCTGAAAAACCTACCTAAACCGGTGCTAGGAGGTATGATCTGTGATCATGTGGAAATGACTCAGGATATTGGGAAATTAATTACCTAACATTTGCCACATTAAATGCCATCGCTGATCTTCTACCATCTTTTTCATTTTATTCACACGGTCTTGATGATAGAAACACACATTTCAGTGATTTCTACTTGAAAATGTACAAGCTTTGCTCAAATAGCCTAAATAATTTATTTATTTATTTTTTTACAATATACACATATGCATATAAGATTATTTGTGACTTTCAGAGTCATGTGTAAAAACCTCAGTCTTCCTCTTTTTTTGCATCACGCATCTTACACATGTAAAATGTAAATACTCATGGAAAATCTGTCGTACAACTGGAAATGTTATTTTCTCAAGTTGCCATAAGCTGTCGCTTTGGATTGTCTAGATGGTCTGGTTTCTTCAGCAATGTTTACACATTTTGGAAGAGGGATTGACAGAAAGGTTTGGAGGGTGCTTTAAAAAAAATCTAAGTCCTGAGATATACTCATTACAGAGAAATCATCTTCATGCAATGCCTCTAGCCTTTGTTGTGTTCAGTCAGTGCCTGTTCACAGGTATCTGTGCCTACGCCTAAGAGACCTATGCCACCTGCGTCTGCAGATTGAAAAACAAAGCTGTATGTATATTGTACTCTGCAAATATATTATTGCTTAAGTGAATCTACTCTGTGTGATAACTTTTGTAACTTTTTAACTTTTGTACATTTATTTTTTCTTATTTTTCATTATTTGTCTGATGTTAAATATTAAATAAGAAAGCAGTTTCAAATGTTCCATCCACTGCAGCAATATATATATTTTTGCAATATTTAAATCCAATACTGCCAGTGCTTAGATTATTCAAAACTACTTTCAATTTCACCTGAGTGAGGAGTGTCTCTATTTGCCAAATCTGTTGAACTACAGTTACTGAATTTGTAACATGTTAGCCGTAAACATGTCATTCAGACAAGGTCTCATTCTGTCAGTCTGTCCAGATTTTTTAAAACGCTACTTTCAGTACAAAAACAGGAACAAATAAAACATTTAGGTAAAACTAACAAACAAACAAACAAACCAAATGACAGTCTTTATGTTTACAACTACGTGTCAAATGGCTTAAATTCTAACTTCAGCCTGAAATTTAAATATTACATGTTAAACAAAGTAACTCTTACCAAAGAAAATGTGCTCTGATGTGAGTGTCTGGCACTTTCCTGAGAGCTGACTGTGGCGTCAGATAAAAACACTTCTTCTTTTAAACTATGTAACCACATCCTTGGTATGAGAAACCTACTGGTGCCCTTGCCTACAGTACATACATAACCTGCAAGAACAAGTTTAGAACAACAAACTGTTTGTCAAAATTAAGTGCAATGATAAACGTCCAAGTGGAACTTGATCTAACATACTAATTTTAGTGAAAACTTAGATTAATGAGATTAATTAAATTAATATACTTTTATTGGGATTAGCAAATCATTAGTGCATTTTTACACAAATGACTAGCCCACTATGACTTGATTTATGACGTACTGTTTAAACAACATTAGGCAAAAGCAATAATGCTTAGCAAAAATCTACTCACCTTGTGGTGTGGTGCTTAATATGTTAAACTTACCTTGTAATTGTTTAAATCTCAAGTAAAAATATAATGGTTATGCAACTGCAGTAAATAAAAGTGTTTTGAGCCTTTGAACCTAACAGGCCTAAAAAAGCACGTCGTGGTGTGTAAATTGAAAGCAGAGTTTCTGGTTTATTAATAACCGTACCTCCTTTGCCAATCAAATCATACCATGCATAAATTTGTCTGGGCAGGAATGTTGTTTGTTGTAATAGTGTTTATTATTTTTTAACTAAACCTGAGATTTATATTAACGCTGGTGTAATATTTTACCGCATACATTATACATTATTTTCTTTCTTTTTCAAAAACTAGTCCTCACTCACACTTAACATGCACAAGACCATTATAAAATTATACTTATTTACTAATTTAAATGGACTTTTTTGAAACCTAACACTGTAATTGGTATACTTTTTTAAAACGTCTGCACTCAACTCTACGTAAAAGATGCTACCTCTTAAATATCTCTAACACCTATTTTAAAATGCTTTCTGACTGCTTTTCTACTCTTGCCATAAAATATGACCTATTTAGAATGGCATGAAATCTATTTTTAAACACAGTTTGTAAACTGACGGAAGAAACTCGCTGTTGAACACTTGACAACATGAAGACATAGACAAAGAGTAAAAATCCTACCCGATTTGGATAAATGAATTGATGACAATAGGAATGATTATGGGGGTGGTGATAATGACAATGATAATGGGGAGGAAGAGGACGAAGATCTAGAAAGTATAGTTATTTACCATTGTCCTCAGTTTGGCAAATGTATGTAGAAAGTAGATCAGCCAATTTTATGACCGTACTGTATTTTGTACCGACTGACTTTTAGTCTTTATTAATTATTCAGTACTTCAGTATTCCACCTTTAGTCTAATTTACATAAATCGATTAGCACTATTGGTTTTCAACCAGAAATTCTGCTGGTACGAGAACTATCCTTCTAAAGCTAGTCTACGTGCTATATTCGAGGTTAGCTGCTGCTGAAGACTCTACTGACAATGGATGCCGTGCATATTATTATTATTATTATTATTGCTATTATTATTATAATATAATGTTTAGGACTCTGGACTTGCACTGCCATGGTTGAGGGTTCGAGACTTTGGGTCTGAGTGCATTGAATTTGTGTTTTCTCCCCGTGTTTGACTGGGTTTCCTCCAGATATTCCAGTTTCCTCCCATACTCAAAAGACATGCAGGTTAGGTTAACTGGTGTTTCCAAATTGCTCGTAGTGTTTAAGTGTGTGTGTGTGTGTGTGTGCGTGCTTGTGTCCTCCAGTGGACTGGCACCCTGTTCATCCAGCTCCAGATCTATCATAAGCCTGACCAGGATCGTGATGATTGATTGATTGAATGAATGAATGAATTTCAGCAAACTATCTTTTTGTTGTGAATA
The DNA here is from genome assembly GCA_030014215.1 of Clariallabes teugelsi. Taxonomy (NCBI): domain Eukaryota; kingdom Metazoa; phylum Chordata; class Actinopteri; order Siluriformes; family Clariidae; genus Clariallabes; species Clariallabes teugelsi. The sequence continues at coordinate 12,180,908 of JAQMYG010000018.1, forward strand.
CTTATACAAAAACATTCACATAAATTGCTGATTCTTTGATGTTCCTGAAGAAGAAGAAGAAAAAAACCTTTTTATTATACACAAGATAACTTTTCAAAGTATATCTACTGTGCGGAGTATCAAGCTATATATCATTATAATAGTCCTGTTATTAACTGGTACCGGTTAAAAAGGAAAATCAGTTGTATTCCCCATGTCTCACGTTAAAACTGCTTACTGAGGCGGACAGGTGGTATGAAACGCAGTGGTCAGTACTTTGCGTTTCCATCCGGGCATTTTTCAGGAAACGCATGGTCATGTGACACTTTCTCAGCCATCTTGTGGATACGCAAAGAGCGACAACTCGCACCCAAACTCATCGCTGTCAGTTAAAAGCAGAGGTAAGACAGCGAGCTTAGTGTACACAGGTTTGCTGTAAAATAAAGCGTAGCTCAGTATTATATTGATTCCAGTGGTGTGTGGCCCCCAAATGTAAGGACTGAAATCGTTTAGCCGAGATGTTGTTACCCCGCATGGTTGCTTCATGGCCCTGAGTCCTCGGGCTCAATTGTGGTTGGCTACCGCATAGGAGTAGCATGATGCCGATGTAGCTGTAGTTAGGAAACTTGTAGCTAATGTTACTAGCCGTGTAGCCATAAACTCCCACGGTAGAACGCACGAAGGCTTTTGGGGTTAAGGATTAACTCATATCAACTCAATAACTTGTATAATTGCTGAGCACTAGTATTTAATACGAGCTATACCTGTCGTTAAGAGTATATAATACCGACAGACATGTGCTGTAGTTAGCTAACTAGCTAGCAGGCTAAGTACTTGTATACAGCTTGCACAAAAGTCACCACGGCACTGATTTAACTTTAAGCTAATGTATGATAGCATGAATCAGCTAGTGAGCACAATCTTTTAATAACCTACTGGGCCTTTTTATGTCCATGTCTTTTGGTTGCGTTTCAAATTGTTGAATTAGATACTGGCTTAATGCTGGACTTGAACTAGCGTTGCTAATTCGCTAGCTATTTAGCACATGCATTTAATGTTAGCCGTAGAGCTAATTCTTCCGTGTAACATTAATCGTTGTGCTATATTTGACAGATTACTATATTAGCCACATCTTGGTTGTTGGCTGACTGATTGAATGCTTTCACAACTGGGAGCCAGTACAGCGAGGATTTTAAGCGTCGATTATCTTAGCCTGGATAGTCTTTCGGCTAAGTACGTTAGCTAACATTACGACTGACAACTGCCAGCTCTACACGTCTCGTCACTGTGCAGTGTTCCAGGGGGGATTGTAGGTAGGCCTCGAGTACACGTCATGCCCGAGTGTGGATTTTAAATCGGCTAAGTCACTTCGTGCAGTTTGCTGACTTTGTCATTTGGCAATGATGGAATCCCAAACATGTAGTACACTGCATAACGTGTCGAGGCCATCCCTTCATAGTACACACACACACACACACACACACAGAGTAGCACCTGTCTGTATTTAGTTACTTTAGGATCTCGGCTAGCTACACACATGTCCGCCTCATAGATCTGACTGTCAAGTCAAAGTTGTGTCACCGTTTTTTTATTTTTATTTTATTTTTTTAGAGTGGGCACTGACAGTAAAATAAACATTTCACAATGCTCATATAGCTTTAAGTCTCTTAGAGTAATGCAACATCACTGTTAGCTGATCTGAACAATGCTGAGATGTTTGAAAACGCATCTCGGCTTAAAATTTGACCAGCAGTTGTTCAGGTAGAATGCGCATAGAGATGATTTTCATCCTATTCATCCGATTAATTTTAGTGCTTGATGCCAGTTTACTAATGAAATCTCAATGTTCTGAATTGGTGTGTTATTTTTGTGATGGGGCATAGTTAAATTATGCCAGCACCGTTTCAGGTCTTTTGGTCATGTTATTTCTAATCTATCTGAGCCATAAATTTAAAATGTAATCTATATTTAAATAAAATAGCCTGTCGGCTCAAATAAAAAGTAACAGCATTGTGCTCAACAGGGTACCCATGAGGTGATCTTTAACGCTTTCTTTATTTTCAAGACAGTTAATTTACCATCCCCGAAAGCCATCATGTGTTTTGTGAAGAGCAGCTAACGGTTCTTATTTTATATCCGTGTGCCCATCATGTTGCCTGATTGTTTCGAAGCTGCGCAAACCTCAGAAAGCTTACCAAATAAAGCTGCTCATTTTCCTCAGGTATTGAATGCAGATGTATGTTGAATCGCTTTATGGGACTGTCAGGTTGCTTGAAAATGGTTGAAATGTAACTACTAGTTCCACAAATCCCTTTACATATAAACCTACCCAGAGTGAAAAGTTTGTCTACTTTGAAAATCGACAGCACCCGACCAGATTAGAGACGTGTGCGGAAATGTTATTCTTCTTTTTAATGCCAATTCCGCCTCCCCTCCAAAAAAAGTTTGTCTAATCTCACCCACTCTTGCAGTTTGTATAGTTTGTCCATTGTGTTTTCTTGCAAACCTAAAGGGATGAGTCATTTACACTATGGAGACTGTAAGTGGACTTATCGGATTTATGCGCCTGAGTTCTCTGGTGGGTGGAGGGGGGTGGGTTGGGTTTCTAGCATTAATCATTCCATTCTAGTCTTATGCATATTGATTTTAGATATTAGATTAGATTAGATATTAGATATTTAGGTAATTTTGGTGATTTGAGGGGGGCGGGCTGGAGGACTTCCACCATTTCAGATTTGCTGAACGTATTCAAGGTGTAAATATATCACCTGTGCAATTGGGAACTGCTCGTCTGTGGTGTGCCTAGTTTTGACTCTTTGGGAGCATCCAACTCTCTCCATGTTACCGAGTAGACATAGTAATGTTGAATATTGACTCAAGTTTCTGTTGAGTACATGCAATAATTAGTGAGCTAAAATCTTGAATAAAAGTGTAGTACAGGTATGCCAAAGTGCAAATGACTTCCTTCCTTATAACCACTCTAGGGTTTAACAAAATAGCTTTGCACATCATTGGTAGTGCACTACAACCTATAATATATTGTGCCGCAGGTGAGAGAGTACAATATTCTTGGTCCCATTTTATGCGGTAGAGTTGTTGCTTAGAAGCAAGTAGACTAGCAGTCGTGATATGGACCTTTTATGACACATCTAATTGTTATGGTATGTTCAAATATATGTGGCATTTTATGATTTACGACGATTGATTTCTGTAAATAATTAAAATTCCCATGAGTTGAAGCATTATGATGAGTCATAGATGAAATAAAGATGACATTCATTATCTCTTAATGGTGCATGCCAAGGTACTGGGAAATAATAGACAGTAAGCAAACAGTTGGTTCTTGTATTTGACTTTTTGAATATGGGAGAAATGTCTGACACTTTTGTCAAATTATGTCTTTGCGCATGTGGGTCGGAGCATCACCAAACTGATCATGGGGGGGGGGGGGGGGGGGTGGCAGGGGTGTTCTTGGTCAGCAGTAGTAAGGACTTACTGACGCTGGTCCAAGGAGGGACAAGTTACAAACGTGCCCAAGGCTCAAAGCACAATAATGGATATTCCATTTGGTCAAAGCGGATACTGTAGATGGACTACGGAAAAAGTTTGAGAAAATTATAATTGCTGGTGGATTGCTGGTGGATTATGTTTCAACACAGCGCATTGCACTTTGCTGCTTATGGGTCTACATAGTCGCAGACCAATCATAGTGCCTTTACTTGTTCTGTTCACCATCAAAAGCATTTATGAAGGCCATGAGAATTATATAACACAAGCATCTCACTGTGTCCAGGTGCTAATTTGGAAGTTAGTGCCATGAACATTATTTTTGCTCTGGTACACCTCTGCATGGCAAGTGATTTCTCATTGGCAGTGGCCTTTTGGCAAGATAATGTGCCCTGCCACTCTGCACACATTGTTCAGGAAAGGTTTGCGAATCATGACAGAGATCAAGGTGTTGCTGGCCTTCACATTCCACAGCTTTCAATCTAGCATGGGATGTGCTGCAACAAGCAGTCCACACTGCAGTGGACTAGGACTAACTTACGTCAGCAAGTCGGAGTTGTTTTGGTAGAAGCAAATGACCAACAGTCAATTATTATTTTTTATTTTTTTGACACTTCAGTGCTTGTGTGGACAGTAAATACTTATATCCTTCCAGACATGATAGCATTATGACATTCAGTCCTTTTATACCCCTATCTCACCTGTGCGGTCTCGCGCGGTGGCCATAAGTACAGTTCATCATGATTCACCGCGAGTTTTTGGCGCCGAGAGTACGTTTCCATCTTTCCGCGCGAAAAATTAAACATGTTTAATTTTTTTGCCGGCCCTCGCGGAAGCTTGCAGTCCTTACAGAACTTCGCGGAGCGCCAGCGGAACGTCGGCGGGCAATCGCGGCGACTCACGGTGCCTAACTCCGCATCTCACTGAGAGTCAAACCGCATAGGTGAGATAGGGGTATTAGATCACAAAAAAGTACAAGGTAATATGAATGGAGTTTAACTCTAAACCCAATCTCACCTACGCGGTTTTGCGCGGTGGCCTTAAGTACGGTTTATCATGATTCACCGGTAGTTTTGGCGCTGTGATTCCCTTTCCATCTCCGCTCGAAAAATGAAAAATCTTTTGGCAGTCTTCATGGAAGCTCACGGGCGTTGCAGAACTTGACGAAATGTCGGGCAGTAACAACGCATCTCGCCACGAGTCAAACCGCATAGGTGAGATAGGAGTATAAAGTGTTATGAAAAGCAATCCTAATGGGGCTTGTTATAGTTGTATTTTTGCAATGAGGGTGCTGTCTAATTGTCCAACTATCATTCTTGTCCTTTATATAGACCTGTTGAGTAGGCAACATTGTTGTTTATTGACCTGATACACAAGCTGTCCTTAGTTTTACTGGGACACAAAGTGGGACAACACAGGGTCTTCTTTAATCTTCTTTAAATGTCTCTTATTTAATCTTGACATGTTCAGAGGTTTCAGGGACAAGCAGATTACATGTTTGGTCTGTTCATTCTTTAAAAATAGTTGCAAGGTAGACAAATGAGTTTAACTGGCTTCTGATATAACATGCACCAACGTTTTGTACTCTTGTCAACAACAAAGGAATGGAAACACGCACTTTTTAAATAATTTTTTTTGGTAAAACCCAACAAAAGTTTTCATTTTGTGAGTTTACTTTTAACACCTCACTGTGGTGCCCACTAACTATTAGCATACGCTCCTCCCTATAGCAGGAAAAGAGCCATCCTGCTATATGCACGTAATAGAGGTTGTGCCATGCTATTATTTGCAACTTTTAATTTCAAGTTGTGATAGCACTGTAATTATTTATGTGGCTGAGCTAAAACTGTAACCAAAGGGTGTGTCTTCAATATTTTGACCTTCTGATCAAGTTTCCAGAGCCACATTGTGTAATATGGTAATTAGTTACCTAGCTGTATGTTTAAATCACATTTTGCACTTTAACTATTGCTGTAAAATTTAGAGCTTCTTTGAAGCATTTCTAGTTTTTTGTTTGACGACTTTGGCAAATGAAGCTGTCTCTGTTGAATGAGCACACTCTTGCCTAATTGGGTGAGTCCTTAAAATAGCTTTGGCTGCTGCAGCAGTCCAAGCATCGAGGTCAATCTTTAGAAGGTAACAAAACTCTGTCCTCAATGCTTTTTATTGAAAAGAGCCCCAAAATAGGAGGTTACAAAAAATATAAATCTGTTGCCTATTCCTGGAGAGTTTTAATGTAAACTTATCTACTTGGATGCATGGCATCATAATGACAATGCAAGCAAAGGATACCATAAAGTGCCTTTTGCTCGAAAGTCAAATAAATTAATTTCGCAGTGACCGGCTTTTATTGTGACTTTTTGCCGACATTTACTATGCACTGTTATGGCAGTTGCATTTTGCAATGTAAAAATGCAGTGTTATATGCATTTTGGAGACACTGTCTGGTCAGAAAAATGTTGTCGTTTAGATTTAAATAACAAACGCTTTCCAAAGCAATGCACACATCATGCATAATGCCCAGTGTTTACAAGCTGCTAATTTAATGTAGCAACCAAATAAAGGTAGGCCAAATACCTAAATGTAAAGAAAAGATACCCATTATGCTGATCACACGAGTGGTCACACTGACTCTGCACTAACCACTTCTAAAATTATAGTATAATATAATATAAATCCTTTACAGTCGTGGCCAAAAGTTTCGAGAATGACACAAATATTAGTTTTCACAAAGTTTGCTGCTAAACTGCTTTTAGATCTTTGTTTCAGTTGTTTCTGTG
>JAQMYG010000018.1:12202655-12213678 GCA_030014215.1 Clariallabes teugelsi
TCTCCACATCATTGCATTCAGTTTTTATTCACAATTTGTTTAGTGTCCCAACTTTTTTGGAATCCGGTTTGTAAATCTAAGTGCATAATATTCGAGAGCAGCACAGCCTGTTGGAAGGAATTATCAGGTTAAAGGTTATACATTTCCTTGTATTGAAGTTTAAATTATTGATATAATTTTTGATGCTTTAATAAATGAAATGGATACATGAACATGTCCAATCTTGAATATTTTGAAAGTTGCTTTAAATCATTTGTTAGAATTAATTGATTTAATCAAGAAAATCATCCAGCACTACCTCATGCTTGCTTGTAATTTCTACCATTTTTTGTTTTCAAAGAACGAATAATGTTTAGTGTGCACTCTTCTTGCTATAGAGAAAAAGAGTAGAGAAGCAGGAGAGCTCCTTGTTTGTGGATGGTGACGTTCTCTCGGACATATTAAAAAAAAACTAATAATAATCAAAATGGATGACCAAATATACTTGGATCGCCATTAAAATCCCTGGCACACCCGCCGAAGTAAAGTCTGTGTAGGAAGTGCTGTGTGTTATTCAGATAACACTGGTGATTTAAACTGTAATTTACAGAGGTGGCCAAAAGTTTGTAAAATTACACAAATATAAATATTTAACGCCTGCTGCTTCAGTGTTTTTGGATCTTTTTGTCAGATGTCATTATGGTATCCTCAAGAGGTGGGTAGACAAACAAAAACCCACAAATTCAGATGAACTTCAAACATTATGCAGGAATGAGTTGCCATCAGTCAGCATGCGGCCCAGAAGTTGATTGACGGCACGTCTGGGCGAATTGCAGAGGTCTTGAAAAAGAAGGGTCAACATTGCAAATAATTGACTCTTTGCATAAACCTAATGTAATTTCAATAAAAGCCTTTAACATTTATGAAATACTTGTCATTATACTTACTATACTATACAGAATACCCTAGTAACATCTGACAAAAACGCAGAATCAGTGGACTTTTTGAAAATTAATATTTGTCATTCTCAAAACTTTTGGCCACAGCTATACACTGATGAGCCACAATATTAAAACCATAAAACATCAACCCCGATATTGTGTAGGTTCCCCAAAACTGTTATTTCCTCTTGAGGTCTGATTTCACAAGACCTCTGAAATGTTATCTGGCAACCAGGACTTTAGCAGAAAATCCCTTCAGCGATGTAAGCGCCAAGGTGGAGGCCTCCATGGATTAGACTTGTTTGTCCACATATCCCATGGATGCTTGATTGGCTTGAGATCTGGAGAATTTGGATCTAGATGATCAGCCTTAAACTCTTCACCTGCTATGCCTCATACACATCAAGCTGTGATGTATGAGTGTTCTGGTATCTTTATTTTATAGGCGACATTACCCTTTGGTTCGCATAGCCATAAATAAGCCTTGGGTGCCCATGATCCTTTCACTAGTTTACTGGTATATTATTGATAATCAGTGTTAATTGTTGATTTGTTGATAATCAGTGTTGCTGATTATCAGTGCTGTTTTTTTTTTTTTTTTTTCTTTGATAAAGGGGAGACAGAAGATTTGAAAAGCCAAGTCGAAAAGATCCAGGTTGGTATATCAATTGTATCACCATTTGACTATTTTGCACTGTTTGACTATTTACAATCTCTTTATTAAAATTTTTTTTTAATTGGAAGTTTTGTATGCATTAATTAATATTTAGTCCTTCATTGTCTTAGATGGAACTCCAGCCCACTTTCAACTCAATCACTGTAAGTCTGTCACACTGCAACACTAATTATGCATATTAGACTTTGATAGATTTTATATTTAGGAATTTTATTGCATGGCTTTTGTGAAAAATAATTGTACGTGGTTGAGTGCCAACATTTTGAATGTAACTTTATATTGCACGTCTGTCTCCTCTTCTTTTTTCATTGTTTCTTGCTGCTTCCCCTACCCTTGCACATACTCACATGCGCGCGAACACAGTGCGGGCAAATTACGAGGACGGTGGTACAGGCTTGGTGCGAAAACACGATTTCACACGCTCTGAGAGTGAGAATTGGCGAATGTCGCGTGATGAACAGAATGGTGAGGATGAGGAGGGTGGCGGTTGGCGTCTAGCGGGCTCACGCCGAGAGAACGAGAGATGGTGTCCACCAAGTCCAGGTGGGAGCCTTCATATCTCCATCCTTCTTCTGTTTAATTACTCTCTAATGTTAACTGTATGCCATTTTATCTCTCCCACACTAAAGACTGGATCAATATTTACGTCAAATTTTACAGTTTGTTAAATGGAAAGAATTATGGAAATAGTGTTGGCCGTCGAGTATGCAGTGGATTCATATTGGTTCAGCTTTGTCCCAGTTGATGACACAGTTGTGCTTTTTTCATTTTAATGAATGAAATTATACATCACTCTATTTAACCAGTATTAATTAAGAGGATGGTTGTTATGGAACTTAATGATTCATTAACACCTCTGATATGAACTTAATGATATGAGGTGTTATGGAACTTAATGATGAACTTGACCTCTCATAGGTTATATAATCTTTCTCTTTCTCTCACTCACACACACACACACACACACACACACACACACACACACACACACCTGTCAGTGTTGTTCTTTGTACTAGTTAGATCCTGATGTAGTTCTGTTAAATTAAACTGATATCCCTGTGTGTTTAACTTTAGTTTTGCTGATTTGCATGAATAGATTTATATTTATATACCGTAAATGAGCGATGTAAGAGTAGTGTTCAGCATGTCTGTGTCTCTATCTCTGTCTGTGATTTATTTGTAGACGGACAGAAACCACCGGTGTCAGATTTCCCATAATATGTTGTTACTTTTATAGAACATGTGCTCAACCTATTAAATTTGCTTCATCACGCTCATATAATCATTGACTGCTCTGATTGAATCTAACTCTTTTAAGCATATTTTACTGTTTGAGCCATTTTGGCAGTTAAACTCTTTAAAAAAAAAAAAAAAAAAAAAAATTTTATTCTATTTTTATTCATTTGTTTTTACAGTAGCTGCCTATAAATTCCCAATCCCAATAGTTCACTCTGAATAACCCCCCACCCACCTAAACCATATTTATAATGTTTTCCAGACCCCAATAACTGCCTGTCTTTCTTTTATTCTGTGTCTCTCTCTCTCTAAAGATGGGCCACGCTTGGCTGGAGGATGGGATCAGCGACGGCGATTGCCATTGGACTCCCGTGGGGAGGAGGAGCGTGCTGGGGGGTACAGGCGGCCCCGCACGGCCAGTGGCAGTATGGAGGATGAGAGGGACGCACTGCCTGAGTGGTGCCTGGAGGATGCAGAAGAGGAGACGGGCACTTTTGACTCATCTGGAGCTTTCCTCCCGCTCAAGGTGAGCTTAGGAGAGACCCATCAAAAATATCTGGTGTGCCCTGAACTTTCTGGCTGCTGTTTCAAATTAGTGCTTTTACAGCAATGAGTACAGCCAGAAGTTTTGTCTGTTCCTATTGTGGCAACAAGTGCAATAATCAAACAGTATTGTGTTGCTGTCTTACCTCTTCTCATCTCTTCACTCTTCAATTAGACTTATGTAGACATTGCATAAATGTACACATTTGCTGTCCAATTGTGGTGTAATTTAATCAGTATGATTCTGTGATTAGAATTAGAAAATCTCACCAGTAAAATAACAGGCCATGTTTCTGTATCTTTAATATTTACTAAATGTTGTGTTGCCCATGTCCTTATTACTTACTACATATTCTAAAAATAGTCTTTTTCTATTTTCAAAATATTTTTGATTCACTCGTGACTAGTATTATATAATCTTAGATTTTTTGGTTTGATTGTTTGTTAGTTTGAGCTCTTTTTTTTTCTTTATCCAATCAGAAAGCTCCTGCAGAGCCGATTCTTGAAGAGGCCGAGCTGGAGTTTCGGCCGCTGGAGGAGGGTGAAGAGTGCTGCGAGAAAGATGAAAATGAAGCAGAGCATCCTAAAGAACCTGACACCAAGTGCCAACCTGTTAGGAATGAGGGTATGGGGGATATTCAGTAGTTTTCAATTGTTAATGGACCTCTCTTAAAGTGTCTTTCCATGATTTCCAACATGTATTTACTGTCAAAATACATATTTACTGTTAAAGCATCCTGTATCGTTGTCTGGTTCACCCTAACTTGGTTACTGGTACCTTATTAGTGGATATAAGCTGCGTTTTATTTTGTATGCAGACAATGGCAAATCAGAAGAGGCTTCCCCACCAGACGCTCCATTACCACCTGCTCCAGAGCCCGCTGTGTCCATACCTCTGTCCTCCAGTCAGTCAGAGAGGGTGGAGGAGCCCGAGAGGGCAGCGCCACCTGAAATTAGAACTCCTGCTGCAGCTCCGTTACACTCGGCTCTCCCCATATCTGTACCACACAGCACAAATGCACTCAGCACACTAACAGGTAAAAAGCTAACACTTAGTTTTTCTGTCATGGAATATGTACTTGTCATTTGCTCTCTGTCAGGAGAGTAATGATTCAAAACTGTCAAAAGTAGTTACACTGAACAGAAACTGAAGGAGCTAGCAAGAATAATAAAATGTCTAAGATAGGATTTTTTATTTAGTGAAAAGAAATGGCATATACATTTTTTTTTTCCTCATATGAAATGTAGGCAAAAAAAAAGGGTAGTATAGTATATAATGGTAATAATTATCTGTACATTGTAGCCGTCACTTGTCTGATGTTGTACAACTGTGGGCAAACCATAACTTTGTTAGCTAACTCACTGGAAACAGTAAAATCACCACAGTGCTTGCCTGGTAGCATGCTTTAGTTGCCCGGAAACTGGTTAATTACATGCAATAATACAGGCTAAGGGAAACTAAGGAATATATGAGGTAGCATATTGTTTGTATCCTTGAAGGAAAAAAGTAATCAAATTCTTGTTCAACGTTTTGCCTGTGAGCTTTGGCATCTCGTATAAAAGTTACTATTAGAGTCTGGCTCGTGTCATTATTTTGTCTCTATTGTTGGTTAACTGCTTGTCTGAGCAGACCTTTTTCTACTTAATTGGCTTGCATGCATAACAGATGGCATTTTGGCATTTGCAACGTGCAAAACCACATGGCCAGAGGTTTGAGGACATTCCAAATGTACTCCCCTTTTGGGGATATGTTTTACTAGATTTTGAAGCATGGCCTTGAGAATTTGGCCTGAGATGTAGTTTGTGTTCCAGTTCATCCAAAAAATTTTCAATTGTGTTGAGGTCAGGGCACTGTGTAGGCCATTTTATGTTCTTCCAGTACATCTTTGTCAAACCATGTCTTCATGGATCTCATGTCATACACGGGTTTGATTTCTTGTTCCTGGTAAAGTGAAATCATTCACATGCATTCTGTGATGATCAAAGGTCCACATACCTTTGGCCATATAGTGTACTGTATGTGGAAGCACTGATGAAACTGAGAAAAAAAAAGTGCAATCCTAATACATTAAAGAAAGAAAAAATAAATATTGGAATAATACATTTTATGTCTAGTCTTGAAACACTGGCCGTGAATATACTGACTTTTTTTTGGTAAAGTTTTTATTATATCAGAAAGATGTCAGATGATCCTGGCTATTCTGTGACAACTGTACAGGCTTGCAATGATCAGCAGTTTTACTACCCTGCTTACTTTTCTGTTGTGTATTTGTTGTCTGTTTTAAATGTTTTAGATCTTCCAGCCTCCTCCCACCCAGTGTTGCCTACCCAGCAAATTGCACCCCATCCCAAGCCAGTGGAGGTGCCTGTGGTCGTACCTGATGCACTCCCTTTCCCAAAGAGCATCATGTCACACATCAGTCAAATGGCAGCCATGGCCACAGATGTGGATGAGGACGAGGGCCTTAAACACTTTGAACAGGTTGGTCAGGGAGTTCTGGAAAAACATTTTTTCCTATTATATAAATTAAATGTTTGGTGCATGAATAATACATACAGACCACTCAGTTATGACATTGAAACCACTTAATATTGTGTAGGTTTGTCCTCGCACTGTCAAACAGCACTGCTCAGTCGAGGCATGTACTCCACAAAACTTCTAAAGGTTTACTCTGGTATCTGGCACTAAGATGTTAGCAGCAAAGGCTTTACGTTCTGTAAGTTTTGGCATGGGACCTCCATGAATTAGACTTATTTGTCTAGCACATCCCCCAGATGCTCTTTTGGATTTGGTACTAGGGAATTAGGCCAACAGTTTTTCATTGTTCTGGACATTTTTCTAGTTTGGGCACATTATCCTTTGGAAGGAGTCCACTGCCATTAGAGAATACTGTTTCTATGTAGAGGTCTACTTGGACCACTGTTTGGGTCGGTAGTATGGGTCAAAGTAACACTGCGTAAATCTCAGGAACAAAGGTTTCTTAACAGATCACCACCGTTCTTCAGTACATTTACATTTAGGCATTTGGCAGACTTACATTTTTATCGCATTATACATCTGAGCAATTGAGGGTTAAGGGCCTTGCTCAAGGGCCCAACAATGGCAACTTGGTGGTTGTGGGGTTTGAACCTGGGATCTTCCGAACCATAGTCCAGTGCCTTAACCACTGAGCCACCCCTGGCTTCAGTATTGTATATGCATAGGATAGGAGAGAAGGTTTGTGTGTAAATTTGCATGTGAAATCATGTCATTCTGTTTGCATTATTGGTCATATCATGATTCTGTGAAAATTAAATAAAACGTGATCTTTTATTTCAAACGTTTGAATTAAGGAAAAAGAAAAAATGCTTTAATTAGCTGTTGGTGTTAACTGTGATGTGGGCATGATTTATTAGAAAAACTGTCAGTGGATCATAAAGATCTATTCAGCACAATTACTTTTCATATCAATTACGAGATCCTTTTGAATAAATTCTAATGTTTGTGGTCTGTCTTCTCTCCTTTACCAGGAAGCAGAGAAAATGGTGGCATATCTACATGATAGTGGCGGGGATGACGAGCGTTTGGGGACTAAGAATGCAGAGCGGCCCAAAGTTGGCTGTCTACCTCCATCCCATGAGGCTGCTCTCAAGTGGTACTACAAGGATCCTCAGGGAGAGATTCAGGGTAAAAACCAACACTGCAAAATAGTGTACCAACCTTTATTGTTAACTTTTCAATGAAGAGAAGCATGGTAAAAGTTGTTTGTTCCAACAGCAGAGTAGTAATATAGATGCAGCATGACAAATTAAAAGAAAAACATGGTGTTGCTTGTCGTGTTGTCCCCTTGAAAGGAACAAGACAAGTAGTAGTAGTTGTGGTAGACCAGCACCTTACTAAGACACATTTTTTCCCTTTAATTTGGCAACATCTGTAAATGTTATAAAGCCATATAAATTCCCTGGTCTACAATTGATGTTTATCTCAGTTGTTTTATTTTATTTTATTATAGGTCCATTTAATAATCATGAGATGTCTGAGTGGTTCCAGGCTGGGTATTTCGCAATGACCCTGTTGGTGAAAAGAGGCTGTGACGAAGGCTTCCATCCCCTTGGAGAAATCTTTAAGATGTGGGGGAGAGTGCCCTTTGCTCCTGGACCTCCACTACCTCCTATCCTGGTAATAAAAACGTTTACTAAAACCACGTTTACTAAAAACATTTTTTTAAAACCATTTCAGAAGCATGTCCTTTAAAGTCTATATGGAGAGAGGTAGCCATTTTATTTTTAGAATGAGAATAAAATCCTGCTTTGACCCGAGCAAATGTGATCTGCCAAGACAAGTTTTAAATTGCCATCCAAAAATATAGAAATGATTTGTATGTATTGTATGTGTACTAATGGAAAACGCCACAGGAAATACCTGAATGAAACAAATCATCTAGAAAGCACTAGTCATTTTCTCACTTGAGCTCAAACACTTTAAAAAGTGAAGAACAAGATATGAGTCCCAAAAAAAACCCTACAAATCTGAGTTGTTGGTTGACTAAAAGGCAGGACCGCTATGAAAAATATCAACAAGTAGTATTACACAAGTGTTGTACTGCAAAAAAAAAAACATTAACTATTTCTTCAAATTTTTATTTTGTTAAATCATATAGTCACTTTATTGTGTGATTTAGAACATGTTGTTCTTGTTGTTGTGTACACAGACAATGTACAGTTTTATCGTGCATCAGTCCTTGCATAGATTATGCTTCTAGCTGCTGTTGTGAATTACAAGTTTCCTGTTTAAAGATTGTGGTTAAGCTGGCAAACTTAGAAACATTAGGTCAAACTGGGGGCAGAAGGTGCAATGCAAGGCAGTCCTTTTTACACTGTCAGTCACATAATGTTTGAGAGCTGTTCTCATCAGAAAGAGGAGGTAATTCCATTTTTCAACACCTTCTGATTCCTCGTCTGAATTGTCTTCATCAGGAGTTTGTTACTGTAGTGGTACAGTGCTACTGTAAAGAGTGTCTGAAAGAAATTCAGTTGATAGTTTCTTTCTTTATGGCCTGGACACAGGTAGATGATATCCCACACAGACCCAGTCCCACCACTGTGTTCCAATTTCTCTCTCTCTCTCTCTCTCTCTCTCTCTCTCTCTCTCTCACACACACACACACACACATACACACACACACACACACACACGTGTGCACACACTTTACTGTATGTGTCAGCAACCAGTAGCATTTGCTGTGCATTCAGTTTCAGAATAATGTTTCAGCTCTGCTACGAGCTCTTCTATGAGAGCGCATTTTTACAGCCCTAAATATAACTTATGCATCTTTAAATAACAGAGACCTATTCTTTTGCTTATTTGTTATACCGGTCTTCTGATTCCCATCATAAACAGTGTAGCCTAAAAAACATTGAAATTGGAAATTAATTGAAACCTTTTAACTGTGGAAAACATAAGGCAACAGGAAGTGATAATCAATTAGCCTTGGTTGGTGTTAGTTCAGTTATATTGGCTTGAACTGTCTGAAACTTTTATATGAAGTTCTAATTGGCATCCAACATAACTTGACAACTAAAACATTGAGATACCATGCATATGATGATTAGTTTATTTGACCTTTTTGCACTGTGCTGGTGTATCACTGATACTGTATATGTGTTTTTGCATGTGTGCATGAATATAAAGGGAGATGCTGATCAGGAGAGGATAAAGAGACAGCAGGAGTTAAACGCTCTAAGCATTTATCAGCTTCAGCAAATGCAGTACCAGTATATACTCAGGTAAGATCTTGTCTCCTCTGCATTCTACATGCCACATGCTGTATAAAGCAACATCTGTATAAAGCAACAAAACCTACATGCCACATGCTGTATAAAGCAACATCTTTATAAAGCAACAAAACCCACATGCCACATGCTGTATAAAGCAACATCTGTATAAAGCAACATCTACTTGAAGCTTTTTTTTAAATATGAAGTTTAAAATGACTACATTTACACTGCTTATTTCTTATATTTTATTTGGAATTGGATATATGAAATAGCCTGTGTGCTGTCATGTGAAATTCAATATGCAGCTGACTAGTCCAACTATTGCTTGTATGATAGATGTTTTGCTTTCTAAAGGGATAAAATGTTTATTTATTTATAAACAAATCAGTACTTAAATGTGCATAACTTGAACTGTTCACTCTAACTTTGGTTTCTTCTTCTTTTTTCCTCCCCATGATTCATGATGTATTTGATTGCAGACAGCAGCAGTATGCTCAGGCTCTAGCTCAGCAAAAAGCTGTGCTAACTTCAGCACCTTCTCCAACACAGCAGCAACAGCAACTTAACCTGTTTTTACAGCAAGCTCTCAAGCTCAGGTAAGCCAAATGTGCACACTTCTAATTAGCAGTATTCGGTAAGTAAGTAAGGAGTGCTGCTCATCATCAGTCCTATAATTTCAGCATTTCCATAGAGAAACTTTAATATAGTCACATTTTATTATTATCTTCCTCTAAAGTATTTCCTTTTAACATTTTACTCATTTTGTCCATACAGAACTCCAGAACAGCAGCAGAGCCTTTTGCCTCCAGTCACGCGTTCCATGTCAGTTCCAGATTCAGGGTCAATTTGGGATATACAGAATCCATCTACCCAAGCATCCTGTGCAGCTAACATTCAGCCAGCAGCTCCAAGCAGTATGGCATTATTTAAAATTGTCCTTTACACAAATACGAAACACTGAATCTGTGTACCTCATTTTTCTTTTAATAATAGTCTATTTATTAACGGATCAGTTTTATACCTATAGGTGATGGATGAAAGTAAGTCTTAAAGGCATAGAATAGTTTGAGCCTTTTTAAACCTAAAAAAGTAGTGATGATAACTAGCGTTTACTTATAATAAAAGAAAAATGAATGTTATATTTTTAAACAGTGTTTTACTTTTCCATTAGACTGCATTATTAAAAATTTAGCGTTCAGTATACAGTGGAACCTTGGATTACGAGCATAATTCGCTCCGGAAGCGGGCTCGTGTGTGTGAATCTAAAGTAAGCTCCCCTCTCCCCCTTCTCAGCTTACACTGTTAGCACTAATGGAATCACTGCTGTAAAGTAAAAATAACAAATTAACTTGCACTTTACCTTTGAAAAGAATCGCGACAGAACAGTGTTTCTGTGTAGAGTGAGTGTGTGTGTGTGTGTCTGTGAAGGCGAAAGTAGGAGTGGTCTGTGTGTGGCACGGTGTCCAATGATGCGCGCGCACAGACACAAAGAACAGGCTGAGCCTTGAGTAGAGAGAGAAAATGGATTTTTAACCTCTCTAATGAGACTTGCTTTTGCTTTATTCATCACGCATGCTATACACACAATTACAGACACAAAATAAAATGTTTTATGCACACACACATGGTCACAGTGTTATAGTAAATTGTACATGCGTGCACAGATGTTGATTATACCAGTAATAGACGCGCACTAAGACCCAGCAGGGAAGACAATTACCCACAATTCCGCAGCACAAGAGAGAAAAATCGCTAGCTCAGTTGTGATCGCGTGACACTCGGCATCAAAACAAGAAGCGCATGTGTGATACTTGGTACTCGTAAACCAAGCCTTGTTCGTTTTCCAAGTCAAAATTTATTACAAATCTTTGCTCGTCTTGCGGAACACTCG